>PVIJ01000108.1:151117-252176 GCA_004024925.1 Scalopus aquaticus
AAAAAAAAAAAAAAACCAAACTTTTATTTGCAACATATCCACATGAGGCATAAAAGAACCACCACTGATAATAAAGTGCAACTGTATATGACACCATTCACTTGACATCAGGATTTTGAGGAAAATTAGCTCTTGACTTTAGGATGCTTATCAATAATTGTTCTCTCCTTTTTATAAAGACAGCCTAAAAATGTTCAGATTCCAAATACATTTCCCCCTCTGTGCAGTCAAATGCAGATACCAATCACCACTTTTCCATTCCTACAGCAATCTGAATTCTTACTCAGCTGAAGTTTCTAAAAATATCTAACCTTAATTTTAACTTTATCATTTACATGGGAAACTTGTGAAAAATATGAGTGACTGAAAATTTAGATAAATCAGCTTTAAGAGCTAATATGTAAATTTCCTCTCAATTTAATCTTGCCAGTAATTTCGTTCTCTACGACTATGTTTAGGAACTTACTTAAAGAATACACAAAGAGGGCCTCCCTGGTAGTGCAAAGGGTTAAGCGCAGCACTATAAGCTCTCCAGAGCCACTGTAGCATGAGTTCAATACCCAGCCAGGGAGATTCCCACATGGCACAGCAGACCTCTTCTGCCTCACCTGCTGCTCCTCTCAGCAGTGTACTTCAGTCGATCTGCCTCTTCTGCTCCCCACTCTGTCTCTGGTGAATCCTCTCACCCTCCCCACACATACACCTCTGGCCTACACCCCAGCTTGTATACATAAATAATCTTTTAAAAAAAGAATATACAAAGAGATGCAAAGTGTGATGCTAGCTGAATACTATTCTAGACATGATTTCAGTTATGAAAAAACTGTATGATTAATAGGCTCATTTGATGAGATAAAAATTTACTGAAATGTAGAGTGAACTGGGGGAAAAAAGCAAATTAACATATGTGTTCATAAAAACCATGGGGATTTAACCTTTTTACTTCTTTCAGTAAGACATATACATTTTATAATTAATAACACTGCACCTGTACTGCCTCCTTAATAATAAGGGCTATTGTTTTTAAAGGAAAGGAGCAGTAAAGATGGGAAGAAAAAAGTGGAGAATGAGAGAAAAAATAAGAGGGGTGGAAGAGGAAGACAAGGAAAAGAATGAATGAAGGAGGACAGATGTAGCTTCCAAATTAGATGTGGGTTCAGATCTTGACTGCATTGTTTAAGAGATGTGATGACAGCTTAAATTCCTAGAGAATACTGCCTATGCCATAAAAAGGTTTGTAAGAATGAAATGAGATAATTAAGTACCTAATACATACTATCTAACACACTGAAGATTAATTAAATTTGGTCATTTTCTTCATCTTCCTAATATAAGGCAGAAAACATTCCCAGCTTCTCTCCTGGGGACTTTTTGAAGTGAAGTGAGAAAGGGTGAGAGCATCTGTTGCCACAATGTCTTTGACAATCCAGAAGAGCAGAAATGGTGAATAAAAATGGTTCCTACTCTAGACACATTACACTTTTATTTAGTTAAAAAAGTAAGCATTTAATATATGTTTAACCAAATCACACTTAGGACTTTTGGCCACACACAAATTATTTCACAAAACTCTTTACTCCTGTTTTTGTTGATTATCTCAAAGTGTCAGCATCTAAAAGCACTGGCAGGATTTTTCATTCTCTGAAATAAAATTCCCAAAGTTTCAAAAACTCATTTAAAAGTTAACAGTTTAATAAATTAACTCCCAGTATTATCCCCTACTAAATATCCCAGCTGACAGACACATACCAATAGAATGCCTTTAGCCTAAAGAGAAAAAGGGGGTATGTGTGTGCCTTAGAAAGAGTTCCAGAAAATCTGCTTAGCCAACAATAAAAACTACAATAAAAAAAAAAAGTGTCATTGAAAGACAACAGAGGGAGATAGCAGAACTCACTTCAAATCCTTAATCCCTAACTTCCTTGAAAAAGAAGTAACTGGAAGCAAGAGGACAAAATAATTTCAAATTTTGGGAGCAGAAGTAGAAAAGAGAGGAGGTGGAGGTTCTACATCAGCTATTTCTAAGTTCTTACTGGAAATGGACCATACATCTATGTGGATGTCCTCTACAAAGTTTATTCATTGGTTTTTGAAAAAAAAAAAAAAGATTCTTGAAATCGATACTAGGTTTTCAGATTCTGAATAATTAAAGAAAAAGAAATCCTTCTTCCTGGATTAACTGCTGCCTATAGCCTCAAAATTTAAGAAATCAGAATTACAGCCTTGTGGATTTTAACTCTCCAATGGTTTTCATAACACTCAAATTTACATGCAAATAAATGTTTGCCACAGGCTTGAAGGCCCTTATGATCTGGTTCTTACCTACCTCTCCAATCTATCCAACCTATTTGTACAGGCACAGTTCTTAAAACTGTCAAGCTTGTCTTCACATATCCTCTGAAGATGTTATTCCTACTGCCCAGGTAAGGCTAAACTTTTAGGTCTTAATTTATATAAATCTCAATAAAACCTTTCCTGACTGCCTTATCTTTTCATTATTTAAAGCAACAGAGTAAAATGAAGTTAACTAAGATTTATTGACTATCTCAAAAACACTGGGCAACTGTTCACATGATTTCATTTAATCTTCACAATGAACATCAGAGATAGGTACTACTCTTGCAGATAAGGAAATACACCAGAATAAAGAGCTGGTCTAAGGTCATAGGTAACATACAACAAAGAAAAGATGCAAGCCCACACTTGTCTGATCCCAAATCCACAATCTTTCTGTTACACTATATTGCCTCTCTGTTTAAAAGGAAATTATCCTACTAGGAGGAAATGCTTAATTAAATACAAAGCTACAAAAAGGGCCAGTGTTTACATAAAGACCAATAAACTGACAGTCTGGATAATGAACTCTGTTTTCAGAACTCCCATTTGGTGTCAGTATTTGTTTTATATTAGCAATTAGTTAACTAGGATCATTAAAGGAAAAATGGCTATTTCTTTTAAGATTCAAAGAGTTCCAAAGATAACTTAATATGCTGCTATTTCTCTTTCATATTTTATACATTAGATAAAAGAGTAAATGAAGTAGTTAAATTATAGAATTTCTGCATTTACCCTAAGGGATTCAACTAATTATATACTCAGGAATGGAATGGCAGGTTTATTTTTTCTTTTTAATGAAGAGACAAGATTTTTAACATTTTCAAATTAAGGTTAATAAACTGGAACAATGTTGAAGCAATGTCAATTTATATTCTGGAATATATATTCTGAAAATATATTTTATTTTCTCACTATTTACATATATGCAAACATTCCCAAATAGGACTATACAATTCTATAAAATTTAACGTACACATATTCATAAAATCTTATAACAGAAGAACTCAAAATATTTTAACTACCAATTATTAGAAATCAATTTTCTTCCAAATCCCCTCTTAAAGATAGGTTCATAAATTCTTTAGCATTTTACTAATTATGAAATGTAATTTCCCTCCCTTTAGTGGTATATTGGTTTAGTGACTCTCTCCTAAGGGAAAGAATAAGGCAGAAATGACAATGTATGATTTCCAAGACGAGGTCATAAAGGCACTGCAGCTTCCTCCTTGCTCCCTCTTTTGGAAGACTTACTCCAGAGAAAACCAGAAGCCCTGTCCTAAGAACATTCAAGACAGCTCTTTTGAGGAGACTGCGTGGCTGGGAACTAAAGTGTCCTGCTAACAGCCAGTAAGGACGTGAAATCTCACAACAATCATAGGTGTGAGTCATTCTCCTGCCCCAAGCAAGCCTTCAGATGACTGCAGTTTGGCTGACATCTTCACCACAATGTTATGACACTGAGTCAGTATAACTCAGCTCACTGGCTCCTGAATTTCTGGCCCATAAAACTGTGTGAGATTATAAATGTTCATTGTTGTTTTAAACTGCTACTTTTTTATTATACAACAATAAAGAATTAAGAAATCTCCAAATTATTAAATTCCTCACCTTGTTCCCTATGAATACCTGCTTCAACCTTTTCCCTTTACCAACACTCATCCAAGTCTTAGAAAGCAAATTTCACTTAGAAAAGGCCCACACATGATGCTATCTCATGGCTCCCTGATTTGACAATCATGGATAAATAATTGTCTGAAAATAAATGAAGTACCCTTTAGATATTGAGTACAGGGAGAGAGATAAGAGGCTTTGCCAGTCTTAGCACCCAGGCTCTCCTTAGGACTCCCACCTTCCTAACTGGTGTGACTTATCTAAACCTCAGAGAAACCACTCTCCACCCCCCATTCTTTCTTGTCAGTCCTATTATGAGGCATTCATGGGCAACAGGGCATAAGGCCCATCCAGAATTTTTATGGAAACTCTAATACACCTAAGTGTAAAATCACCTATAATAAGGTAAATTTTCAAAGTTTTCTTAACAGAAAGTTGTAGAGCAACTTAAAATACTAGCCCCTCCACCAAACATTTATGTTATCCTCATTTATGACTTATTAACTTTCAGATTAGAAACACCACCCTCCCCAGAAATGAAAAACAACCAACAACAGGCACTTGTTTTCCTGTGGGTTTTTTTATAGTATTAAGAAAATAAACTCCTTGCACACATGTCACAGTAAAGTCTGCCCTGCTGTTCATAGCTTTACCATGTTTACTCAAGGCTGATACAATGAAAAAAAAGTAGCAGGGAAAGGAGAGAGACAAGCTTTCATCAGCTCATCACTGAGCACTACCATAGTACTGAGCTGTACTCAATGTTACTGTTACTTACTTTCTCTTTTCTAAGCATTAATTTATATAATAAAAAAATAGCAAAATTTCAGAGTTCAAGTTATATTCTCCCACTTTCAGACATTAGTCAATTTGCCAGAGCTGATGCCAGAGCTTTCATGTTTATCTATTCAATAAAAAATTATTTACTTTTCACATGCATGTATTCTGCTTCCTTTTGAATGGAGGAGTCATGCCCTATATTTATTTGTATCCCACCCAGCACCCTGCAAATAGTGAAAGACAAATATTTGTGGGTTTGATCTAATTGCAACTACAAAATACCTGCTGTTCACTTATTCCTGGAATTAACCATTCCAATAAATAAAGTTTGCTTGTTTGAATACATTTCATGTAAGCTGAAATGAATAAATCCACAAAAATCACATCACAGTGCCAACGATCAGTACAAAATATATAAATTTAAATACAATGATAAAATAGTTGATCCTTATGGAAAAAAAGAAAACACCTGAACTGTACTATACAATAATTTTACTATAACACTGTATATAGCTAAAGGTAAATTATCTGGCAATTTATTTTATCCTCATTTATGACCTATTCACTTTTAGATTAGAAACACCACCATCAAGTATTTTTACCTGATCTTCAAGTCTACAGAAGATTAGAAATAAAGAGCTAAAAACAGTTAGGCAATAATAATTTATTTTTAAAAATTCTCAAAGTGAGAAAACCAAGATTAGACTAAAAAATGTCTTTTTGACTCAAGTAAAGACTCAAAAAATATCACCAAATTAATATTTTAATAAGGGATAAACAATCTTATCAAGTCTACTGGAGGGCAATCTAGTAGGTTGTAATTACTGACTTTTATAAAGATGTTGAGGCAATTCAGCATAGAGAGAAGGTCCTGTGGTCAGACTTCCCAGAGTTCACAGTAGCGTCCTGTCGCTCACAGTTCATGTAACCTCAGGCAAATTAAAATTATTTGATTTCCCTGGGGATAACTCACCTTAGTCTAAACATACTAACATCTAATTTGTGGCTTGATGAAAAAATAATATAAATGACATAAAACGTTCAGCCTAACTCTGACTTTTTGGAAATACAATCACTATCAGATGCCCGATACTCATTAAAATGAATGCTAAATTAAGCATACATACTTTCTAAGAGGGTAAGAAAATGAATTTGAATTATTTCTAGTCAAGAAGTTTGCCATTAAAAGGGTCTTGGTGCTTAATAAGTTACCCTCTATCTGGAATTTAATTCTATGAATTCAGTAGGTAGCCTAGCAAGACAAGTTACACATGTCATTTTTTAAGTATAAGGACAGAAAGAAGGAAAAAAAGAGAATATATGACAAGAAACACAAAAAGACCAAGATTAATATTTGATCATATCTATCCAAGAAAGAAAAAAAAATTGTTAGTCCTGAGTCTTGTTTTCCCAAAGGTAACATCCAAAGACTATTACTAATTCATATGTACTGGGTGTGATACACGGTTTTTTTGCATTTCCCAAATGGTACCTGTGTTATTTGTGTCCCACAGTGTACGCTGTAGTCAAGATAGTATTCGAGACCTAACTTGTACTAAATATACAAAACATAATAGAATAAATTCTCACACACACAGGTTACATAAGATATCTTAGGGGGAAAAAATGCTCTTTCACATGCCAAAATAATAAGTGTGGCCCAAGGGAATATTTAAGAGGATTTGAACAGAAAAAGGGGGAAAAAAACATAATTCAACACTTCTTTCCTTTTACCCTCTGAAAGTTGTATGACCTGCTGATTATCAATCACATAATATATTTTGAAGTTTGGGTAGATGTCAACATGAGGCATAGAATGAAAATGGAATGAAGATGAAAAGATTGCTTTTAAAAATAAATCACATATAAGTAATAATTTTATAATGCTATAATAATTTTATGTGTTATACTTGTTTTACAAATTGCCCTGGATATATATTAGCCCCCCCCCCCCATCTACTGGAAATACAGTCCAAAAATACAAGAGGATGCCAAAAACCTTCAATGGTACAAAATCTTTATGTGCTGGGTTTTGTCTTTATATACCTATGATGTTTAATACATAAATTAGGCACAGTGAGATATCAACAACAATAGCTAACAATAAAATAGAACAAAAACAATACTCTGTAATAAAATAACATGAACATAGTCTATTATTTTCTTTCAAAATATTTTATTGCACAAAATATTTTCACACTGTGGCTCACCATCAGCAGCCAAAATCCTAGAAAGCAAAACCAAAAGTAAGAGGGGGAATATTGTAATAAGGAAAAGACCTGTACTACCTTTGAAGTAAAGAAATTCTTTCTATAATTATGCACTATCCATGTATTTTACAAAAGGCTATAATACAAACACCGATGTTAATTCTAAATATATATCTTGGGCCTCCCCGGTGGCGCAGCAGTTGAGCCCGCGGTGTAGCGCTGTCGGCAGCAGCGATGTGAGTTTGACGCCCGGCCAGGGAGATTCCCACATGGTGCAGTACACCTCTCCTGCCTCGCCCACTGCTCCCCTCAGCAGTGTATTTCTATTGATCTGCCTGTTTGTTTCCCACTCTGTCTCTGGTGAACCCTCTCACCACCCCACACCTCTTGCCTATACCCTAGCTTGTACACAAAAATAAATAAATCTTTAAAAAAATAAATAAATGTTTATATTTACCTCCTAATACCATTTAATAAATAAATAAATAAATAAATAAATAAATAAATAAATAAATAAATATAAATCTTGTAATGACTCCTGTCATTTTAATTATCACCAAAATTCACAAATATTCTTACATTATGGTCAATTGATTTTTCAACAAGGACATGAAGACAAATGATAAGAAGAGTATTTTCAAATAAATAAATGGAGATAAAATAATTGCAAGAAACAATGTATAGACTTTTACTTCATATCATACACAAATTCTTAATTAAAAATGGGTCAAGACCCAGCAAATCCACTCCTAGGAATCTACCCAATGGACACAAAAACATTAATTCAAAAGGATACCTGCTCCTCTATATTTAATACAGCACTATTTACAATAGGTAAGATATGGAAACAACCCAAATACCCCAAAACAGATGACTGGATCAAGAAGATGTAGTATATATACACAATGGGATATTACTCAGCAATCAAAAAAGAGAAACTCAGGCCATTCGCAGCAACATGGATGGAGCTGGAAGGGATTATGCTCAGTGAAATAAGCCAGAAAGAAAAAGAAAAATATTGGATGTTTCACTTATAGGAGGAATGTAGGGGAACCAAATAAGGGATCAGGAAAAAAAAAATTGTAGAAAACAAAATTAATAGGCAACTATAAATCAGAGACACAGGGGAGGGGAAGAGAGAGAGATCAAAACCGGAGAGAAGAGCACAAGGGTCTATGGCGATGGTGCACAGGTGAACTGGTAGTGGGAAATTTACGGGGACAATACCTGAAAGGAAAAAGCATACACTGTACAAAAATGAAGAATGATGTAAAATATATATAAATAATTTTTAAAAATACAGAAGGTAAAAATAATTTAAAAATGGGTCACAGAACTAAATTTAAGAATGAAAACTACAAACTAGAGAACCATTAAACATCATAATGCGGTTGAGTTAAAGAGATTTTAGATATGATATAAAAAAACAAGATAAAAAATTGACAATTTCAGCAAAAATGTTTTCACCTTAAAAGCCATCATTAAGAAATAGAAAGACAAGCTATAGATAGAGTAGGAGAAAATATCTTAAAATCATGTTTCTTTATAAAGATTTTGTATTCTAAATGTCAACATAACTACTGATACAGAGATCAAATGAATATATCTACATAGACGAGATCTACAGATCTAATGTAGCTAAATGTATCAATCAATAAACAACTCAATTTTAAAATGGTCTGACAGACATTTCACTAAAACAAATATAGGAAAAGCACTCAACATCACAGGTAATAGGGAAAATGAAAATTTAAACTACAATGAGATTATCACTTCCCACCCACTAGGAGGACTATATAAAAACATAAAAAAAGCAAGTGGTGGAAAGAATATGAAGAAACTGGAAGCCTCATACATTGCCACTGGGAATGCAAAATGATGCCTCTCTTTGAAAGGAGTTCAGCATTTCCCCAAAAGGTTAAACAGAGTTACCATGACCCATCACTTCTACCCCTAGGTATATACCCAAGAGAAATGAAAACATAGTAACACAAAATTTGTGCATGAATGGTCATAGCAGTATAACTCATAATAGCCAAAAGTGGAAGCAACCCTAATGTCCATCAATGAATGAATGGATAAACTAAGTGTGGTATGTGTGTAGAATGTAATGCTATTTAGTCATAAAAGAAATAAGGAACTAATTCATGGTACAACATGAATGAACCCTTAAATCATTATGGTGAGTGAAAAAAAAAACCACATATTATATAATTCACTTATATGAAATGTGCAGAAAAAGCACTTTTAGAGAATTAGAAAGGTTACCTAGGGCTGGAAGTGGGAAGTAACTACAAACAGAACAAACAGATACAAAGGAACTTTGGGGGGTGATGGAAAAGTCCTAAAATCTGACTGAAGTGATAGCTGCACAACTCTATAAACTGACTAATAATCTGAGTTACACAATTTACAGTAAGTAAATAATACCTCAATATAGCAGCTTATTTTAACAGATGTACCAAAAACAAAAATAGAAAATTCATTAAAAGTATTGTTTCGAGAACATAAAATAATTCTCTTCTGTAATGTTAGCAATTTGAGATACTGAGCAACTCAGTCCTCACAAACTAACAGGGAGAAATCTATTATCTCTGTATCATACACCAAGAAACTGAAACACAGTGCAATTGGAACCTGTTATGCAGTTGATAAACTGCAGAACCAAGATTGGAACTCTAGTTTATGACTTCAAATAACAAAAGTTAAAGGGCACTTTATTTATTTATGAAATGGAATAAGTATTTTTACATGGATTGATTTTTTGAATTCTAAGGTTTTTAAAGAGAAAGAAATTCTTTAGATCACCAAAGAGATCATCACTATCTAGGGGATGTTACAGAAAGAACACTTCATCAGGCTCAGGGTCAAAAGACCTGAGTTGATAAACCTAATGTAAAATGAGGAAACTGAAGAGACTATCTCTAAAGTCCCTCGAATTTTGTTCCACAAAACAAAATGTCTTCTTAAAAAAAAATAGCAACTTTTTTTTTTTTAAGATTTATTTATTTATACATACAAGCTGGGGTACAGGCCAGAGGCGTGGGGCGGCGAGAGGGTTCACCAGAGACAGAGTGAGGAGCAGGACAGACAGATCAATGGAAATACACTGCTGAGGGGAGCAGCGGGTGAGGCAGGAGAGGTCTGCCACGCCATGTGGTAATCTCCCCGGCCAGGCATCGAACCCTGCCGTCTCCGCTGCTGCCGACAGCTCCAGAGCACAGTGCTTAACCACAGCGCCACCAGGGAGGCCCCAAAATAGCAACATTTTTACCACTGGTTTTCTATAGCTTTAGTCACATACATAACCATTATCAAAATCATTTGTTCCCTCCTAATGTTTTCAATGCTTTGTACTCACACTCTGTCCTTTTTCCAACTAATCATTCATCTCAAACTTCTATCCTTTGGAAATGAAGTAACAATGATAGAACTCAATTGAAGTTATATACAATTATCTTAATCAGAGATTGAAGGGTATACATATATATGTGTATGTATGTATGTGTATATATGTCTATGTATATATGGAAAAGTTTAGATTCTAGAATAAGTATTGAGAAAAGAAAAATACATAGATTACCACTATACACATATATGGTATATACATATACATATGTATATATATATACATATATACATAGTGGTATATGTATATATACCACTATACAATATGTATCTCCAGCCTAAAAGTAACAAAATTACAAAACGTAATCTTTATTCTATTTCCTCTGTGAGTCTTACATTTCATTTATATCATGTATATCTATCAAATGGAGGACCAAAAAGATATGCTCGTCGCAAATAATCTATCCTTGAAATTTTAAAAATCAGAAATCCCAAAAATCTATCTTTGCAATTTAAAAATTAGAAAAAGGAATGCTGCGTCGTGATTGCTTACTATTTGGGGTTGGAAAGAGTTAATGTTTTTGTTATTCTCACAAGAAAATGGGGACTCTCATTTCTTTGAGCCTTTAAATGATTCCATGTCAGCAGAGGGCATTTTTTCCATGTTGCCTATTTTTTTTTTTAAAGATTTATTTTTATTTTTGCATACAAGCTGGGGTGCAGGCCAGAGGTGTGAGGCAGTGAGAGGGTTCACCAGAGACAGAGTGGGGAGCAGAACAGGCCGATCGACTGAAATACACTGCTGAGAGGAGCAGCGGGCGAGGCAAGAGCGGTCTACCCCACCATGTGGGATTCTCCCCAGCTGGGCATCGAACTTGCGTCGCTGCAGCTGCAGACAGCTCTACAGCGCTGCACTTAACCCACTGCGCCACCAGGGAGGCCCCATGTTGCCTAGTTTTTAAGAGGCTGTACATCTTACTAAAGCTCAAGAACAATTCAGTCAAAAGAAAACCCTTAACTATATTATCATTAAATATTGGAAGATAGTGATTTTAAAAAGTAAAGTTATTTTAAAAACATGAATAATCTTTGAAAATTACAATATCTTCCAACCAGTATTCTCTCTATTCTGTGACATACTCTGAAATGACAAAATTAATCAAGAAGAGTAAACTCAACCTTTAACCTGTCGGTCATAACGTAATCGAGCGCAAAAGAAGCTATAAATTGAAGGACCAAAGAATGAGACTATCTCCAGAAAGAGTCTTCATCTTCTAAGGCTATATGAGGATGGTGGCTTCCCTTGCACCGAAAACCAGGCCTCACTTGAACCACTGAGTCAGTTTTACTCAGATGGTCATGAGGGGGTGAGGGCACATGACAAACTGCTGTGTAATGCATGACACACCCTGCTTCAGAGCACAGACCTGAGGCATTAAAACAAAGTCAATAAAAGTCATTTATGAGGACTGAATGAATGCAACTGTTGCCTTCTTCTCTTCCCTCTTCCATCATCTCCCAGGAATTATAAAAAAGAATATCTTTCAAAGAGTAATCAAGTAAAAATCCCTTTAAAAGGAAGCTAGGTTGTAAAATACACTTACACTTGAAGCTTTCTTACATTTTCATTGAAACAGATTTCAAAAACAAGTGGGAAAATTTGAATAAGCTATTCAACATTATCTAGATGTAATGCCTAATTTTTAAAAATGAACAAACAAAAAAAGTACTGACTAACATAAAATGGCATTTTTTTCAATCTTACACTGAAAGTATATGCACAATGCACAGCCATCCCAGTACTGAGCACAATGTTATTATGCAGTCTAGAATCCTGATTCTGCCTTGCTGGCAATCTTTTCAACTCTCTGGACCCATCTTTCTGCTACTTATGGTATATATTCACAGTCTACAACCATTAAAAATACACATTATAGACTTGCCATCTCAACCATGCTAGAGACTATGTGAGAGCAGGAAACCATCTCTTACACTTTCTAGTATAGAGCACAGGCTCTGGGGCGAAACCACCTAGGTTCAAATCCAAGGTAATATAAGCTTCATAAGCTTGACCAAGATAATTACTTTCCCTACACCTCAGTCTTCTCATATGTAAAATGAGGATAACAGCATACCGCTGTTACAAAAATTGTGAGTCATAAATTCTGACTGCCAAAAAAGTGTCTAGGGTGCATAAAAGGGTGCATAAAATACTGGTTATTATAATTACCTATATCCCCTACAATACCTAGCACTAAATCTTGTTCCTTTAGTAGATGTCCAAGTATCTGCCAATTAGGTAAAAAGTATACAAACATATCAGCAACACAGTTTCTCTCATTACCGCCATAGAGCTTATGAACACTAAAGTCTCCACTATTGAAGCATACCTTTAGTTCTTCAAGCTATTTACCTCAATTAGTTTAAAATGTAGCATCACATACTTACTTTTCCATCTAGTAGTACAGTATTTTTCATACATAATTTTTTAATAACAAAGTACTGTTAAATAATTTTTAATCTATTGTTATATTTTTTTGCTATATATTGTTATATTTTTTTGCTGTAGCGGGGAAACTATACCTAATCCTGTTCAACATCTTTTACTTCTTACAAGGCAATAGTCTCTAAGATCTTAGATACAAGCAGTGTTTGCCTTGAATGACTAGTCATAGCAAAAGTTTGCACCTGAGGTGGGAGAGCTGTGAGAAAAGTCATGTTTGGTTTGGTAACAGAACTAGGATCACAGCTTCTGAAAACCAGTGAGTAAGATGATACAGATGCAGATGTATATGCTGGGAGAGTTTGAGGAGGAGGAATTGGAAAATAACTACTTAAGTACAGAACAAATTCTTCCGTCATTTGTTCTGCATCCATTCAATAGTCCTAGCTACTTAAAGAACAGGAAACCTAGGATAATCCTAGGCTGGTGAGAATATCATATATATTATCAGAATAAAGGAAAGTTTACTGTTATTATTTTGAAAATTAAGTTCTGAATTTCAACAATGACGCACTAGAGACAGTTTTATAACATTAAAATAGACTTGTCTCAAAACAATGAGATACCACTTCACACCCATTATATGGCTATTAGAAAAGAAAAACAGAAATAACAACTGTTAGCAAGGATGTGGAGAAATTGGAACCCATGCGCATTGCTGGTGAGAATGTAAAATGGTATAGTTACCCTGGAAACAGTATGGCAGTTCCTCAAAAAATAAAACATAGAATTAGTAAATGATCCAGTAATTTTACTTTACCCAAATGAACTGAATGCAGGGACTCAGATCTGTACATAAACATTCATAGCAACATTACTTACAAAAGCCAAAAGTTGGGACAACCCAAGAGTCCATTAAGAGATCAATGATAAAACAATATGTGGCATACACATACCCTGGAATATTATTCAGTTCTTAAAAGGAAAGATATTCTGACAAATGCAGACACATTCTGTCATACCAATGAACCTTGAAGACATTATCTTAAGAGGACAAATATTGTATAATTCCACTTAAAATAGTGAAATTCGTAAGACAGAAAACAGAATGGTAGTGGCCAAGATTGGGGGAAGGGAGAATATGGAATAACTGTTTAATGGGTGTGGGATTTCAGCTTAAGGAGATGAAAAAATCTAAAGATGAATGATGGCAAAGGTTACACAATAATGTGAATAATGTGAATGCCAGTGAATTACACATTTAAAAATGATTAAAATGGTCAACTTTATTTATGTATATTTTACCATGATATGTGTATGTGCTTATATACATGTATGTATGAACGTACATACACTGTCGGGGGGAATAAGAGATAGGGGAGAGTAGAAGGAAGAGAGGGCTGTCACTTAGAAAATATTTTGGCAGTTTCTTATAAAGTTAAACATATTCTTAGCATATGACCCAGTATCCGGTACTCCTAGATATTTACCCAAGAAGAATATTATGAACATGTGCCCACCTAAAAATCTCTACACGAACAAATACAGCTCATTTATTTGTAAATGCCAAAAACTGAAACCAAATATCCATCAACTTATAAGTGAAAAAAATCATCTCTGGTACATTCATAGAATAGAATACTATTCAGTAATGAAAAGAAATGAAATACAGACATTAAAAACCTTTTAAATGAAAATGGGGGAATCTTAAAAGCACCATGCTAAGTTAAAAAAAAATAGCTTATACTCTACCATTCCATTTACATGACATTCTAGAACAGGCAAAGTGTGGAGACAAATCAGATCAGGTCAGTGGTTGCCAATGGCTGGAAGTAGAAAAGGGAATGACTATAAAGAAGCATAGGACTTTCTTTTTGGGTGATAGAAATTCTATTTTGATTATGGAGAGAGTTTAAATGACTGACTATACATAATTACATACATAAGAGGGATAAATTTTATTATATGTAAATTACAACTCAATAAGTAACAAAAACCTGGAATGCTATGATCAACTTAAACATTTAATACTAAACATTTCTGCTTCTAGGTAAGCATTCTTAAGCACTCACTATGTAAGACATACTGAATATTAGACCATCTAATTTTGTACTACTTTGCTCAAACAGAACAGAGGTAAAAATCATGTTTCTAGTTTTGTCCTCCAAATTTGTATCTTATTTCTAAATAGAAGAAGCTGAGTCCAAAGGGGCAACACAGAAATAACCGAAGAGTGAGCAATAAATCCAAAAATAGGTTTTCATAAGATATATAGTTCTTGAGGAATTTACCTTACATACCACAGTAACTAGTCACAGGCAGCAGTTTCCACCCTGTGTGAACTAAGAATGCTCTCCTCTATACACTGACCTAGCAAATGTCACATAAAACAGGACAATATTGCATTGCATATAAAATTACTGTTTTCTGCTTCTGTTTAGTAAATTAATTTCCCACCACTTCAATATTGAAATAAAACCATTAGGTAAAATATGTGTTGATCACTGTGATTGACCATAAAACTAGATGAAAATTATTAACAGCTTGACATTGTTTTTTACAACCATAGAAAGCACTGAGGTGATAAATTTTCTACCAGATTTGTAAAAACCTCCATGCCTAGTTATTTGATTTCTAACTGAAACCAAGTTAGTAAGTATATTAGTCTATGTTGCATGTAAAAAGAAACTGGGGTGAAGGGGGCGGAAATTTGGGGAAGAAATTATAGAAAAAGTAGTAAGAATTTATTTCCAAGAATCCCCACCAATCAGATGCTTCAATTTCCCTCGGAATATAAATTTTCCCCTGAAATATAAAGCAACAATAATCTGAAGTTTGGTAATATACACTAGATACATAATGCCATAGTAACTGGCTAATGCCACATGTTCATTAAAGAGGAAATAAGGTTGAAGGAAGAAGCAGAACTTATATAACTTATTTTTTTCTGATTTATATTTGGGCATCAATCCTACCAGGGTATTTCTATACCTGGTTGTTAAGAAGGACCTAAGAAGGATAGAAGATAATTTTTCAAAGACAGGACATTAATATTCTAAACTCAAATTGTTTATCTCTCTGTAGCACCTAATACATAAATGAACTTAAATGATGCTGAATTAATAGAACCAAGATTATGGGAAAAGAAGATTCTCTAATTAGAAATATTTCCATTTCTAAAAAGTTGACCTAATTCAATAAAGGTGATTAAAATTTTCTTTTTAAAAAGTTAAGTCACCTGGTAAAAGCTGGTCATAAACAAACTACACCCATGGAGGGGGAGGAGGACACAATTCTAAAAGAGAGGCTATTGTCATCTCAAACTATGACATCTAAGACTTATCATACAAGAAAAACAAATACGTTATTAAAGATCTTACTAAAATTATTGAAAGAATCAAAATATCTGCAAAATAAGCACCCGTTGAGAGAGTAACCTAACAATAACATCACAACAATTTATCCAGCTACTCATTTACAAAAATATTTGCCTTGAGTCCACTGAACTACAGAGAATATGGTCTATAAACCAAGTAACATTTTAGAAAACTTGTCTCCTTAATCAAGGCGCTCTGAACATTTGAGGCAGGATAATTCCCTGTTGAGGGACCATCCTATGTACTACAGAATATTTAGCAGGAGTCTGATCCCTACCCAGGAGGTACCAGTGGCTCTCTACCCTTCATCTACAAATGTCTCCAGATATTATCAAACAAGCTCAGGGAGGTTAAAAAGTTCCCCAGGTAAGAACCACTGCTATAAGGCTGAACAGTTCTGACAATACCTCAAAGTCTCCCTTTTCTCTCTACTCGTAATTTAGTAACTACCTCTCCTTCCAGTGGTATTCAATTTTTATACCCAAGACCCTAGAGTGCCCAGGAAATGCCTCAGAAGCACACAGGCAGTATAATGATAGCAGATTCACTTTCATTTTCTGGGGTTATGGGTATTTCCTTTGGGAGTGGGAGGAAGTTTCTAAATCCTAACATAGATAGACATATCATAATTTCAAATTTCATACAGCAATGAATAAGAAACCTCAATTTTTTCCTTCTTTCTCTATCTTTTAAATCAAAGCCAATATTTGAAAAACTGTTATCTGGAAGAATAATAGGAGTGAAGTAGGTAGCAGAAGGCAAGTTGAATGAGTAGCTAATCTGTACTTCTTCAACCTAATAGTGACGGAAACATAGTTTTAGAATCATTACAGTACTTTCTACAAAGCTTAAACAAAAATTAGATGTTCAAAGTTCTGAATTACAAAATTCAAGTCCAAGTTCCAGTCTAAGAAAACACTGAGAAATGAAATTAACACTCTAATTATGTGTTAGCATTGTTTTAAACCTCTAAAATTCTATTTGATTCTTAAATTGAAAATAGATATCCAGGGCCTGCCTGGTGGCGCAGTGGTTAAGCGCTGCGCTGTGGAGCTGTCATCAGCCGTGATGCGGGTTCGACCCCAGCCAGGGAGAGTCCCACATGGTGCAGCAGACCTCTCCTGCCTCGCCCGCTGCTCCCCTCAGCAGTGTATTTCTGATCTGCCTGTTCTGCTCCCCGCTCTGTCTCTGGTGAGCCTTCTCTCCGCCTCACGCCTCTGGCCTGTACCCCAGCTTGTATGTATAAATAAATAAATCTTTAAAAAAAAAAAAAGAAAATAGATATCCTTGTTCTTCCATGCCTTCAAAGTTCTACTAATTTAAACATCTTAAACAGGAGACAAATATGTGTAACATGTTGAATCCTCTGTAAAAGGAGATCTCAAATTCTAATGTACATCTAATTTTAGGTGCTTGATAAAATTTCAAGGTACTTGTTAAAATGTAAATCCTAGACACAGTTCCCAGAGATTTTGATTGGTGGGAAATGGGAGTAGGAAGGGCCAAGAAATCTGCATTTTTAGTAAGCATCCTAGTGATTCTTATGTGGATAGTCTGAAGTACTCATTTTTAATAACACTGAATGATATGTTAAATTGGGCAATAATGTTATATGTTACCACAAAATTCTGGCATTCTCTTATCACAGACTATACATACTTGGTACTTATGCCATCCTCTGATCAACCCAACTAAGTCCTAAAAATAAAGACAAAATTTAAATACTATACAACTAAAATGGTCCAGAGTAGCTTGTCAGCAAAGAAGTGGAAAACAAGTATTACAGATTCATTTTATGATGAATGGCTAGACTATAAAATCTATTTAACAAATCTGTATTGCTAATTCTTCCCTTGTGCAAAAACTATACTTATCCCAGCTATAGTGTTATATAAGCTATAAAATAAATAAAAAAAACTCTATTAGTTATAAAAGTCCCAACTTTCTGATAAAGGTTTCTCATGTACCACAAACATACTTGCCTCTAACGAAAAGCACAGTTCTAAGTCAGACATTTTGATTAATTTTCTTGCTGGATACACATTAAGATGACACGCTAGAATACAAAAACAGACAAATGACTTCTAGTGTCACTTTTGACATCCAATCATTATTACTGTACTCCTACAACACTCTTCATTCTTGAAGACCTGAAAATATTATTTAAGCAAATGGCCATGTCAATTTTAGTCTCTCTATTTCAGACTTTAGCATAAAACAGACAGCATCATTTTCTTTTTGACTTAATGTGCCTCCCAAAATACTCCTTATTTTCAACTCTGATGGTGGCTCTATAAAACAGATGAACAATCCCATCCCTGTCTATTTTTTGTTCTTATAGCAGATAAAAACAGGATTGCTGATAAAGCACACTAATGTTCTCACACTTCACCTAACATTCCAAACCCATTCAGCTGAACATTTCATGAGTCTCAAGCTGGTAGTACATTCAGTCATTGATTTTTTTCAGCAGTAACAGCAGGAGTCACCTCCATGGGCTCCACGCTCTTTTGAGAAGACTCAGGGTGGCCTTTGTGTTCAAGGTACAGAATATCATAAATAAAGACAAGGGATCCGTAGAGTTAGGCTGGCTTAGCTTTTAAAGAACATCTATGTCCAAAAGCTTCCAAAGAAACCCAGAAATGAAAAAAAGTACCTGGAAGACAAAATCAAAAAGGAAATGAGTTGTAGTCAGTAAAAAATACTAAAGAACAAAAAGAGTAAGGCTGGCTTTCCTCCTCCTCCTCTTCTTCTTCTTCTTTTCTTGTTTTAAGCTATGTACAGAAAAAAAAAAAAGAACAAAGCAGAGAGAAGTCTGGGGGGACAGTGCTGATAACAAATGAAGAGAAAGCAGAACTACTAGAATACTGACTAGAAGTCCCAAACTCTGAGTAAGTCACAACCTCCTTGAGAGTCAATTTCTTTATCATGAGGTACATGAAGGGAAGAAAATATACATCATCCATATCCAAGAAAATGTAAGATTTTAACCCTTTAGTGAAAAAAAATACATACTTTTAAAAAGTATATTGTGAAGCTATCCAGAGCCACTGCAGCCCGAGATCGATACCCAGACGGGGAGATTACCACATAGCATAGCAGACCTCTCCTGCCTTGCCTACTGCTCCCCTCAGCAGTGTACTTCAATCAATCTGCCTATCTGCTCCCCACTCTGTCTCTCACCACCCCACACCTCTGGCCTACACCCCAGCTTGTATGCGTAAATAAATAAATCTTTAAAAAATACATAAATAAATGAATGTACTAAATTTCATAAAGCAGTTAGGGTAGCTCTCAGAAACTATAAACCAGTAAATCGATGATACCCACCTGCAAAAGCTTGAAAATGTATCATGAAACAGAGGACTTATGAAAACATAGAAAAGGAGTTACTGAGAACCACCTCTGATTAGATCAAAAGAATTTCAAAGAATTAGATCAAAAGAATTTCAAAGAATTTCAAATATCAATATATCTACGTTAAAATGCAATGTTAGCAGTTCTTGGAATATACATTTAAGGACATTTTTAACTAAAATATTAAAATATCATACAATGCTTAAACAGAATGGGTTAGAGTTGAGTCATCTCAGAAACTGAATCTAATCAAGCGGTCAGTCCAAAAGCTACTCGACATCAAATAATCCAAAAAGATCACTCTTTACATTATCAGTTACTTAATTAACTCAAAGTATTTGCGGTAACTCTATTTAAGAAAGAAAATGGAAATATTTTGATCTGTGAAAACACAAAATAATCTTGATAAAACTTCTTCAATATATGGCACAGATATGTAAAATGAGAAATATACTTACCTATCTAACAGGGCTGTTCTGAGATTAGACTGAGACATGCTATGTGTGAATATATACTGGAACAGTTATTAAGTCCTATACAAATGCTAGGCACTATATAAACCTATGCTTAGCTCATCGATTACAGACTGAAGAATTAAATCAATGAAAATAAAAATTAACAACCTATTTTGTTAAGAAATTTTGAACAAAAGCAATCATATTTAACTGAAGTCATTCATTTTTAAAAAATAGGTAATATTCAATAATGGTTAATGATTTAAATAATGAAATCATGAAAGACCTTTCTACCATTATATTACCCTAGTAAATTCTTCTTGTATGTCAATATCTCAATGTACACAAAAGTTCTAACTTACTGAAACAGTAAACTCCCCAGGGAAGCCACACTTTCATAAGTTCATAATAGTGTATTCATAAAAGAGACAGTTACTGCTAGTTGCAAAACTTTCAAAATGAATAAAACTACTTTCAATGAGCAGTATTCAATACAGTAAAGGAAATAAAACATACACTAAATTAGTAAAATACAACAAAGCAGATGATGAAAAGTTGCATAATAGAAACATAAACAAAACTTAATAGAGAAGTGAAAGATTATTTCTAGCTACAGGGGAAAGTAGGCAAAGGCATGTCAAGAAAGACTTCAGAGAACAATTCATATTTGTGCTGGGTTCTGAGGAATGAGTAAGATTTTGAAACATCACTAAACAAAATGCACATTTCAGTGGGAGAAAAAAATAAACAACTGTATCTCAGTAAATAGTATCAACACGGTAGTCACCATTAAACATCAACCTCACCATCAGAAGCTTGAAACGTCTCATCTCCCCACACTTCATAGCCCCTTAGCTAATCATCCTTCACCACATTTTATCCCTTTTAGCCTCCTAATAGCTCTCCCTGAGCCTCCCTGGTGGCACAACGGGTGAAGCGCAGCACTATAAAGCTATCCAGAGCCACTGCAGCATGAGTTCGATACCCAGACAGGGAGATTCCCACATGGCACAGCAGACCTCTCCTGACGCACCCACTGCTCCCCTCAGCAGGGTACTTCAGTCGATCTGCCTGTTTTGCTCCCCACTCTGTCTCTGCTGAATTCTCTCACCACCCCACACCTCTGGCCTATACCCCAGCTTGTATGCAAAAATGAGTAAAGCTTTTTTAAAAATAATTAAAGAAAAAATAAAGAAAACGAAATATCTCTCCCCTTCTCTCTTCTTCACCACCATTTCTCTACCCCAAATAGCAATCATCTCTTGCCCAAACCACAACAGCTTTTTGATTAGTCTCCATGCTTCACACTTATCTATTAATAATTCCCAGACTGCAGTCAGAGTGTTCTTTTCTAAAGCAAAGACATCAGGCATCACCTTTCAGACCCAAATCCTTGGCCCAAGTCTACTGCTCTCACCTCCTCTTTTATCATGTGCCTGCTTCACTATCTGTTCTCCAGCAACTCGGGTCTTTATTCAGAAATTCTCAAACCTGCCAGGCTCACCAGCAGTAGTACCCTTACATGCTATTCTGATCATCAAGAACACCCACCCCACTCCTCACTTCCTTCCCCTAGTAACTCCTATTCATACTTTAAAGCTTAGTTACTTGCTAAAGAAAGTCTTCCATATGCTCCCCAATTATATTAATACAATTCAATTTGTCATACACTCTTAAGATACCATGTATATTCTCAAGAGTATTGTTAGAATTATAATTTTGTATTTACCTTATGTTTATTTGATTAATAATGACTTCCCTGACTAAACTACAAGTATCACTAAGACAAGGCCCATAACTAATTTTGCCTTAGGTTAGACTTGTCTACACATACGCACACACATATAGGCAAATATATATATATATATATTTGCTCCTTTTCAGTGACTTGTGTTTTCTTTTCAGTCAAAGTATCTATGGTGAATGAACAAGTACAGACATCATTACCCTGCCTAAAACCAAAAGCAACCCCAACTAGCTCCCCCTTACCCTCATATCCCACTATATATATAGCAAAAATTACTTTTTTAACCTGATAACTAGCGTAAGTTAGTAGCTTAACTACCTGCTGGTAGGAAGTTTGGAAAGTTTGTTCTAAACCCAGAAATAGTGACTTTGCTTGCTAAAAATCTTACCTTCAAAAAAGAGAAGCAAGTATTTCACTTAATTATTCAGTTCAAACATTCCCTACTTCCATTCCACCATTTGCAGGAAGAGATGTGCTATGAAATTTGTAGTTAGTTATGCCATATATGTGGAGGAATTTAAAGGAAAATGTGAAGAGTTTTTTATTGGAGTGAGTCAAATGACTATGTGAGTAACACTAAGGAGTTGTAGTCACCTCCTTGTAGCACTGACTTTAAATAAGTAAAAGGTACTAAAGATAAAGAAACCCATTTTGCCAGAGCTCTAATAGTTTAAGATCATGCTTCCCTGAGGATGTGAAAACTCCAGATTTGAAACTGCAGAAAAAAGAACACTGATTAGATTCAGAATGTGTCATCATTCAGATCCAAACCAGATGCGGGGGGACTACTGCTATCAGTCAAGATGGAGTACCAAGGACCCGAATTTACCCTTCTGCATGAACAACCAAAAAAAAAAAAAAACAAAAAACCTTTTTCTTGTGTTATTTAAATCTCTTTGAAAAGTAGCTGGCTGTCTGGAGCAAAACCACTATTTTATCATGGGGTTTACAAGTAGAAGTAAAATACATGACGATACAGCACCAAAGCCAAAAAGTGAAATATGTAAAGAAAACAAGGCATATTATCACTTGAAGGCAAACTGTTATAAGGTAAAAGATGTATACTATAAACATCAAATTAACACCAAAAAATTAGAAAATGAAATTATGACAAATACACAATGCAAAAAGCATTGAAGAGTAAAAAGAGAAAAGAGAACAGATAGGACATTAAAAATAAATACAGCCTAATAGACTTAAACCCAACTATTCAATGTAAACTCAATCAAGCATATTAAAAATAAACAATGATATATACTCACATTAAATATAGTCAAAATGCCCCAATTGAAAGACTAGATAAAAGATCAAGATCCAATTATATGCTGCCTACAAGAAACTCACTTTAAATATAAAAAGGGTAGGTTGAAAGTGAAAGGATGAAACACAACACAAACATGCTAACATGAATCAAAAGAAAGTTGGAGAAGCTATATTAGTAGCAGATAAAACAGATTCCAGAACAAATATCACCAGAGACAAAGTGAGTTATGTCACAATGATAAAATATATAATGATATTATGTCCTCATTGAAGAATACTCCTGAAGCTTCAATTACATGACGAGAAATTATAGAAGCACATGAAAAATAAACAAATCCACAATTACAGCCAAAGACTTCAACAAATATCTCTCAATAAGCAATAAAAAACCAGAAATATAGAAGATTTACACAATGCTATCAACCAACTAGACCTAACAGACATTTAAAAAGGACTCCACTCCCCAACAGCAAAATATATGTTTGTTTTAAGTACATGGTCTATTCTGGATCATAAAACAAATCTTAGTAAATTTAAAAGGATTCAAACCATACAAAGTATATGCTTGACCACAAATTAGAAATCAATAATAAGATGTCTGGAAAATACTCAAATACTTGGAAACTATATACCATACTTCCATATAGCCTGTGGGTCAAAAAAGAAATAAAAAGACAAATGAGAAACTATTTTAAACTGAATGAAAATGAAAACACAAGTGTCCATTTCAATGCTGAAAAGGACACTGAGAGCATGAAAGTACTTTTATTAGAAAAGAAGATAGGTCTCAAATCAAGGTTTCAGATTCTACATTAAGAAACTAGCACAGGAGGCCTCGTTGGTGGTGCAAGGGGTTAAATGTCAGTACTATGAAGCTATCAGCAGCCACCTCAGCATGAGTTCAATCCCCAGCCAAGGAGCTGACCCACATGGCACAGCAGACCTCTCTTGCCTCACCTGCTGCTCCCCTCAGCAGTGTATCTCAGTAGATCTACCTGTTCTGCTCCCCACTCTGTCTCTGGTGTATCCTATCACATACACACTGCCCACACCTCTGGCCTACACCCCAGCTCTTATATGCATAAATAAATAAATCTCTTTTTAAAAAAAAAAAGAAAAGAAACTAGCACAGGAACAAAAAGTAAATCTAAAGAATACAGAAGGAAATAATAAAGATCAGAAAAGAAATCAGTACAGCCTTTTTCAAAAAAGAAAACAGAAAAAAAAGAATGAAACCCAAAGTTCATTTTGAGATCAGTAATATGGGGTAAAGTTAAACTAGACTGGGGATAAAATAAGAAAAATTTATAACAGGGATTAATTTCTATCAGGAATTTAATATCAAGAATGAGAGAGTTAACACAAAGATTCTAAAGACATCTAAAGAATAAGGAAATATAAACAGTGTATGATGATTCATTTGACAACTTATACAAAATGGACACATACTTTCAAAGACACAACAAAATTTCTTCAAGAAGAAATTAATAACTTAAATGTCGCAATGTCTATTAAAGAAATTCAGTTTGAAGTGAAAACTCTTTCCACATTCAGGTCCATATAGCATTTCTGATGAATTGAAGCAAACATACAAGGAAGAATACACAAATCCCACAAAAATTCTCCCTGAAAATTAAAAAAGGAATTCTTTACAACACAACTATAATATCAACATATTCTCAAACCCAAACCAGAGAGGTAATGCCAGAAAACTATAGATTAGTATTTTTCCATGAATACAAATGCAAAATTCTTGAACATAATTTTAGCAAGTACAATCAAACAAGATTTATAAAAGGGATAATACATCATGATCTAGTAAGGTTTACACCAGGATGACAAGTTATTTTAAAATTCAATGTAATTAACAAGCTAAAAAAGGAAAACCACATGATGATCTCTATAAATGCATTTGACAAAATCCAACATACATTTCTGATTTAAAAAAAAAAACACGAACTTCGAATGTCCTCAAATAGATAAAGGTTATCTATAAACAAATAAAAACTTAAAATTACCATCGTTTAAAGGGTAGAAAATGAAAGCTCTATCATTAAGATCAGGAATAAATCAAGAATGTGTGCTCCTGCCACGTTTTTTAAACATTATCTTAAAGATTACAACCAATGTAGTCAAGAAAGAAAAAGTAATAAAAGGCATCCCAGTTGGAAAAGAAGTAAAACTGTCTTTATTTGTAGACAACATATACGATCCTCTACATAGCAAAATTAACAGAATCTACAAAAGAGCCACTAGAAATAACGAGTGAGTTTAGCAAGCTTGTATTTCTATTTTCTAGCAACAAATAATTGAAAACTAAAAATATCTACAATATCATCAAAATTGTGAAATACTTAGGAGTAAAACTAGCAAAAGATATAAAAGACCTGTACATCCAAGATTTTATGGAGAGAAACTAAAGACAAAATACAGAGGTCTACTGTGTTCTGGATCAAAAAACTAAATGTCGTTAATACATGAACTCTCCCCAATTTACAAGAAAATTCCAGGAGGCTTTTTGTATAAAAATGACAAGGTGAGTCTAAAATTACTATTGGCATGCAAATGATCTAGAATAGCCTTAATAACTTAGGAAATGTTAGAGGATTTATACCTGAACTCAAAACTCATTCTAAATCTATAGCAATCAAAATAATATGCTTGTGAGTCAAGATAGACAACAGGACAATGGAAAATAGTAGGTTCCAGATAAAGACCTATACATACATTCTACAAAGGCATTTGGGTTCAGAAATAGTCTTTTCAACAAATGCTGCTGGAACAATTTGATATCCATTTATGTTTTTAAGGCATTTCGATCCTTATTTTTATCATACACAAAAAAAATCCAAATGGATCATACACGTAAAATCATAAAACTTTTAGAAGAAAAAATACAATAAAATCTTTGTGATCTTGTACTAGACAAAGAATTTCTTTTTTATATACATATTTTTATTGTTATTTATATCTTTTACATTTTGTATTCCCCTTGGGTAGCCCACCACCAATTCACCCGTGATCCATCTCCATGGTCCCTTGTGTCCTTTTCTACTCCATTTTGTGCCCTTATCCTCCCCCTCCCCCCACCCCCCCAAGTAGACAAAGAATTTCTTAAAGAAATTACCCAAAGTACAATATGAAATGGTACACACCTAGGAAACCAGTTTGGTAGTTTCTTAAAAGGTTAGGCATATACCTACCTACCATACGATCTTAGGTATCTGCCCAAGAGAAATAAAAGCATGTGTCTATACAAAGAGTTATACACAAATGTTCATAGAAGTTTTGTCACAGCCAAAAAAATTGGAAACAACCCAAAGGTTTATCAAAAGGTGCACTGATAAAGCAGAATATCCATTCAATGGACTACTACTTGGCAATCCAAAGAAATTAACTATTAATATGAATGAATCTCAAAATAAGCTGAGTGAAGAATAGAAATGAATATATATCATATGACTCCATTTACAAAAAATTCTTGGAAAATCCATATTAACCTGTAAGAACAGAAAGCAGAGTCATGGTTATCTGGTCAGGGGGCAGGAGGAATGGGGTGGAGACATTACAAAGAAATGTAAGGAAACTTTTTAGAGGAGATGGGTGTTTATTTCCTTGATTGTGGTGATGGTGTAACAGTTATTTACATATTTCAAGGCATATCAAATTTAAATATACTTATCTCTCATTTCCCATTGCCGAACTGCCTACAGTCAACAGAATCACATATTTTGAAGAATTGCAAACTATTAGTTTAAGAGACATTACATTTCAGAACTGATAGACACAGTTGACTATGTATGAATCATATTTTAAGTTTCTAAGATCTTGAAATGTTAAATATATTGCTTGTGAATTGTGCTTTAAGATGTGATAAGTATTTGTCTAACCCAAGATGACAAAGGTTCTACTGAATCTTTTCTTTTGTAGGTTTTATAATTTTAGGTATGATATATTCTGATTCTATTTTTTGTTAAATTGTAAAATAAAGGATAAAATACATTTTTTAAATATTTGGATATCAAATTGTCCCAGCACAATTTTGTTGAAAAGACTGCTTTCTGTATTCAGGATACGTCTAAATTATATAGGATATGCACCGTAAAGATAGCCAGGCTCAAGAGACCTACCAAAAAACCAGTGTTCCTGGGCTTTTAGAAAAAAAACATGAATTACATAATACCCAAAAACATCTGTTATATGGCTAAGTTCTAATCAATATTTGAGTCTTCCTGGTTCTATGAAAGTGGATTCTCCATCCTATAAATTACATATATTAAAGAGGAGACCCACTTGAAATGTAAATCTGGTATGCCCCCGAGGAATGTAACTCATGGTTCTTAAAAGCATGTGGCCTCTTAAATATCAGCATTCTCACTGACTTGATCAAATATAAGTAACAGACCAAGAAAGGAATGCTTTTACCAAAAATCCTATTTGCATATTTTGTATTACTACTAAAATTACATATATTTTAGCTAACATACCTTTTTAACCTTTTTTTAAAATATAAAAATATTCACAACACTCACCCACATACAGCTTTCTCATGTTATCCACAGTTACTAGAACTTGGACAAGTCTATTAAGATGTTCAATAACATCATGACATCCAAAACTTATCAACAGATCAAACGTCATTTTATAGTTACGATGCTATATAACATACATAGGTAAACTACAGGTTCAAGGTTCAAATTAACAAACCTCATACTGAATCTTTTATAATAACAGCTTGAATTTTATATCTGTAACAAGTCAAATTATATAGTAATTAATCAAGGGCACAGATTCAAGAGTGAATTGCTTAGATTCACTCCTAGGTCAGCCACTTATTGCCTCCATAACCTTGGGCAAGTTTCTTTATATCTCTATGCTTCTGATTCCTCATCTATAAAATGAATATGACAGTGTTTACTTATAAGATGATTATGACCTTAATAAGCATGAAAAACCTAGCACTGTGCCTGGCTCATAGCAAGCACCCAAGAGGTTTTACTTTACTGTCATTGTTATAATTATGTTCATGATTGTCACTGTTGTGAGAGTGAAGATTCATATATAGGATAAGTAATTATCACAAACGATTTGAAAAATATTAATATATCTACTATGAATACAAAAAAAACTTCATTAGGCATTTCTCCAAAGAAAATACACAAATGGTCAGTAAGCACATGAAAAGATGATAAACATCACATACTGTTAGGGAAATGCAAATCACAAACAAAGGGAGATACCACTCCACATCTACTAGGCTGATGATAATCAAAAAGAATGGAAAATAACAAGTACAGGCAATATGTGGAAAACTTGGAATTTTTGTGCATTGCTGATAAGAATGTAAAAAGGGGTAGACACTGGAAAAATCTGGCAGTTTCTCAAAAGATTAAACATAGAATTACCATAAGACTGGGCAATTCCACTCCTAGATATATGTCTCGAAGTGAAAGCAGGGATTTCACGAGATTTACACACTAATATTCATCACAGCATTCCTCATAATAACTAAAAAGTGGAAACAACCCAGTGCCCACCAAGAGATGAATGAACAAAAAAATGTAATATATACATATAATGGAATATTATTCAGTAATAAAAAAGAATGAAATTTTCATCTATCTGCAAGGATGTACCTTGAAGACATCAAGTTCAGTGAAATAAGCCAAACACATGACAAGTATTTTATGATTCTACTTATATGAGGTGACTATAATAGGCAAATTCATAGACAGAAGATAGAACAGAGATTACTGAGGGCAAGGAGGAGGGACAAGGGAGAGTTACTGTTTAATAGTTACAGACTTTTTCTTAGGGATGATGAAAAGGATTTAGCTATAGATAGTGGTGAAGATCACATAACGTGAGAAAAGTTAATGCCACTGAATTGTAAACTTACAAACAGTTAAAATGAAATTTGGTATTACATTTTACCACAATAAAATAAAAGGAATTAATGAAAATAAACTGATTGGTTATTCAGAATCCTCACTTTCATTCCTAAAGTTCATTAAGGAAGAACTTAGTACCTGTTCTTACCTACCTGGTTCTGAAAAAGACAGAAAAGCTAGGATAAGACATACTGCTAAATTTTAGAACAATTTAGAAAAGCATAATAATGCTACTTTAAATAGCTTGTGACATATTTTAATACAAATTGTTAAATTAGAAATAGTAACTGAATTTAGATTATAAATATAGGGTAATCGCAAAAAGAGAGTACTGGATTGGAACTCAGATTTCAGTTTTACTCAGATTATAATATCACTTGACCAAAAATTTTTAAATCACTATCTTTTTTTCCTTTTTCATGACAACTGTACCAACTAAATGGGGTGGGGGGGGTTTCCATGTTTCATAAATCTGTGGGAAAGAAAAAAATACAGGGTATGTGAAATTGCAGGGGGAAAAACAACTTTGCAAAAACATAATTTTACATAACACACTCACTAGTCAGTGAAATATTATTGGTTATATAAGGGAAACATTATCACTGCTAGTTAAGTTATAGGAGAAGAAAGATTAATGCCCAACACACTCTTAATATAAAGCTTCTCTCAAGGTAACAATCAAGGTACAGACCAAAAACATAGCATAAATGCGAAGAACTAAAAATTTCCTCTTAATTTAGGGTATACTTGCAAAGGAATGACCTGGCACTTTCTGAAAGGAACAAAACAACAAAAAACAGGCCATATCAAATCCTCTGGAGTGATATTCCAACAGGAATCATGACTTATGGTAGTATTCTTTCTTAACCATGTAATCAAGCTATATTCAAAAACAAACAAAAATCTTTACTTCTATAAAATGGAAAACTACTATGATGGCTGAAAGAATTCAGGAAACACTAAAGGTAGGGTAATATTTAGATATTGGAAATTGACATCTATGGTAGTAGCCATCTTTTTCAAGGTTCCTCTGCTGATCCAGATGAATCACCAACCACTTACACAAAACAGGTTCATTTTAAAATAGGAACATGCACTAGAAAGATCTGGTTTCTTGCTCAGGGTATTCCCGAAATTTACAATTACACAGAAAACTGTACATAGCCAAGCCTATGTACATATGGGAATAAGATGTTTACATATTATATCCTGCCCAAATTATATTCAAACAAAATTTCTTATAACCTCTGCAATATCAAGTAGATACAGAAATCTTTTTTTCACTTCAGTCTCAAACTGCTCTACATCACTGTTAAAAGTTAAATTATTTTTTTCCTCTGTAAGTTTGCTACTTTCTAAATTAGCAAAGCAAGCTTATGCGTATACATTACATGTTACAACAAAACAGTTGCTAAAAGAAAATTTGGGTATGATTCCAACTATGTAGCATTCTTTAAAAGGTACAACTATACAGGCAGGAAAAAAATATCAGGAGCTAAGGGCTAGAGAGAGATGAATAGACAGAAGCACAGTGGATTTTTAGGGCTGTGAAAATACTCATTATGATACTACAATGGTGGATACATGCCATTATATATTTGTCCAAAGCCACAGAATATATAATACCTAATGTAAGCCATAATGTAAATAATAAGCTTTGGGTGACAATGATCTATTAATGTAAATTCATCAATTAAAACAAATTTGCAATTCTGATCAGGGATTTTGATAATGAGAGAAGATTGCACATGTGTGATGACAAGAGTACATGGTAAATCTCTGCACTTTTCTCTCAATTTTGTTATGAATCTAAATCTACTCTAAAAGGAAATCTGCTTAGTGGTTTATGCAAACTATGATTTTTAGAGTCCAATTTCTATACCTGCCTTTCATTCTTGAAGAAAAAATTTTAATTATTTTTGCTATTAATGTTAGTCCTACTGCCATCCCTTGAATTTGGCTTTGACACTATAATAAATTTCCCTAGAACTTCCTAAAGTAATTCCATTATGAAATTCAGTAGTTAGCACAGCACTACATATGGTATATATCTTAATTGTTCATAAATTACACTAAATGAACCTGTCTTCAAATCATGTTAAAAGAACTTTCATGAATGTCAATTTCTTTGTAATACTCTGAGAAAGACTAGAAGGGGGATACAAATGACTGAGACAAAAGCCACCAACTATATCCCAAGCAGAGCATCTAAAACACTGTTGTTTCTGGCTTGTTATTTCTGTTGGAAAGTCTAAGATAGTATAAATAAGGATATGGTCATGAATTTGACCTTTAGCAAAGCAATGTCTTTGACTATATAGGCAAGCTTTTCCCTCATTCACTTGGAAATAAGCTATTAATCAAAACTGAAAAAACAACTCAGTTTTTGAAAGTCATATAAAGCATCAGAATTCTGAGAACATTTAATATGCTGAAAATAATATTTATGGCACTCTATGAAATAAATATACATAAAAATACTTTCAAAAAATGTTGAAAGTAGCAATAAAGAAGAAGGACTTAAAACTATGAGCCAGACTTTCATATATTTGTGGCAGGAATTGCTTTCCAGGAAGGCTGCACCAATTTGGCATTAAGTCTTGAGCCTTTAAAAACATAATCTTCTAGGAATTCTGCCCAAGGAAACATTCAAAAATTCAATGCAAAGACTTGTTCACAAGAACAATCAGTAGACTGTTAATATAACAATTTTGAAAAACATTAATGTGTAAAATAGGATAATAGTTAAATAAGTTATGTAAAATTAGTGTCATTTACAAATTATATTTCCTATTATAAACCTAAATAATAAAGTAGCATGGCATACAATAAATACAGACTGCCTAGCAGAACAGAATAGATAATCTTGAAATAAATCAAATACAAATCAGTGGGGGGGGGGAAATGTATTATTCAAATTGGTGTTAGGACACCAGGAAGATACCTACGTAAAAAATGATATTGTATCCAAATACCATACCTTATTCCTAAATGAATCTCAAATGCATCAAAGATGTAAATGTAAAAAATGAAAAGAAAAATAAGCACTAGAAAAAACATGTAAGAATTATTTCATAACCTCAGAATAGGAAAGGCTGTTCTAACTATAACATAAAACCAAAAGGCCATAAAAGATTGATACATTCAAGTACATAAAACTAATTTCCTCATTGAGGAAAAAAAGAGAAATGAAAATACTAGCAACTCATTGCCAACAAAGGGTTTTTAATACAGTAAAGAGTTCCTACAAATCACTAAGAAAAGGATGTAACAATCCAACAAAGATGGGCAAGAGATATAAACCATCCCTTTTATAATTGAAACAGACAAAAAATACCTAGGAATAAACCTAACAAAAGAGGTGAAGGACCTAGACAAAGAAAATTATAAAACATTGTTAAAAGAAATAAAAGAGGGCCTCCCTGGTGGTGCAGTGGTTAAGCGCTGTGCTATGGAGCTGTCAGCAGCTGCGATGCGTGTTCAACGCCCACCCGGGAAGATTCCGACATGACACAGCAGCCCTCTCCTGCCTACCCCACTGCTCCCCTCAGCAGTGTATTTTAGTCGATCTGCCTGTTCTGCTCCCCACTCTGTCTCTGGTATACCCTCTCGCTGCCCCATACCTCTGGCCTGTACCCCAGCTTGTATGCATAAATAAATAATTTTTAAAAAAAAAGAAAAAGAAATGAGACACAAGAAAGTGGAAAGACATCCTCTGCTCATGGATTGGAAGAATAAGCATTATCAAAATGGCCATCTTACTGAAAGCAATTTACAAATGCAACACTATTCCAATAAAAATGTCAATGACAGTCTTCAAAGAAATAGAATAAATGTTGATGAAATTCATATGGAACCACAAAAAACTTTGAATAGCCAAACCTCTCCTCACTAAAAAGAAGAAGTAGGTATCACACTCCAAGACTTCAAACTATACTACAAACCCATAATTAAAACAGTATGGTACTGGAACAAAAGCAGACACACAGACCTATGGAATCAAATAGAAAGTCCAGAAATAAACCCACATATTTATGGACAACTAATCTTTGACAGAGGAGCAAAGAATATGCAATTGGACAAGGACAGTTTTTCAATAAATGGTACTGGGAAAACTGGACTGCTACTTGCAAAACAATGAAGCTAGACTACTACCTCACATCACAGGCAAAAACCAACTCAAAATGGATTAAGATCTGAAACCATAAAATATATAGAAGAAAATATAGGCAAAACACTACATGACACACACCTCAGTAACATCTTTAAAGCCACATCCCCCAAAGCAAAGAAAGTGAAGGAAAAGATGAACATCAAATTAAAAAATTTCTGTACAGCAAAAGAGACAGTAACAAAAACAAAGAGACACCCTACTGATTGGGCGAAAATTTTTGCACACAATACTATTGATAGGGACTGATCACAAAGATCTACAAAGAGCTGCTGTGACTCAACAAAAACAAAGTAAACGATCCAGTCAAAAAATGGGCAGAAGAGCTAAAAGACACTTCTCCAAAGAGGAAAAAACGCCAATGGCCAACAGGTATATGAAAAAATATTCAACATCACTTGTAATCAGGAAAATGCAAATCTAAACCACAATGAGCTACCACCTTACACGAGTGAGAATGGCTCATATTAAAAAAAAAAAAAAAACAGGAAACAACAAATGTTGGAGAAGATGTGGAGAAAAAGGAACTCTCCTCCTACACTGCTGGCAGGAATGTAAACTGGTCTAACCACTATGGAAAGCTGTGTGGAGGTTCCTCAAACTACTAAAAATGGAACTTCCATGTGACCCAGCAATTCCACTCCTAGGAATCTACCCAAAGAACACAAAAACATTAATTCAAAAGGATACCTGAACCCCTATATTTACTGCAGCACTATTTACAAAAGGTAAGACATGGAAACAACCCAAATCCCCAAAAACAGATGACTGGATCAAGAAGATGCGGTATTTATACACAATGGAGTATTACTCAACAATCAAAAAAAGAGATATTCATGCCATTCACAGCAACCTGGAGAGAGCCAGAAGGGATTATGCTCAGTGAAATAAGCCAGAAAGAAAAAGAAAAATATTGGATGGTGTCACTTATAGGAGGAATATAGGGGAACCAAATAAGGGATCAGGGAAAAAAAATTATAATAAATTTAAAAACAAAATTAACATGCAACTATAAATCAGAGACACACTGTGCAGGGGAAGGGGAGAGAGAGGGATCAAAACAGGGAGAGAAGAGCACAAGGGATTATGACGATGGTGCACGGGTGAATTGGTGGTGGGAATTATACAGGGATGACACCTGAGAAGAGAAAGCATACACTGTACAAAAAGGAAGAATGATGTAAAACATATAAAATAAAAATAAAATAAAATGATATATTTAAATGGTTCTTAAACATGAAAAGATATTACATGAAACTTAATGTAAGAACTATGAAAAATTAAAATTAAACTAAGACACTATTTTTTCCCTCTACCTTTAAAATGGTTTTATTCAAAATTATTCACAGCGGATTTACTTGTATGAGTAAAACTTAGGAGCTGGTTAAATAAATTATGAATCATCCAGGCATTATACAGCCATAAAAAGAATGAGAAACTGCTTTATAAACTGCCAGGAAAATAAATGCAATATATACTAATAAGTGTGTGAAAGGAAGATGACAGAGAAAAATAATGCAAGGTACAGGGAGGAATAATATAAGGTATAGATCAGTTCCAATAATGGATTATAAATGTGTAAAAAAGGAGAAAAAAGCATGTATACAATAAAAACCATAATAATATCAATTCGGGAATAAAGTAATTAACAAATGTTTCCAAAACCCAGAACTCCCAGCCAACTTCCTTTGCACTCCAGTCACTTCACAAGCCTCACATTTTTTTTTAAACTAAGTTTCTAAGACTTCACTCTTGGCAGAGTTTTCAGCCATCTACCTACCTATTTCTGTCTGTCTGTCTATCTATGTCTCTGTCTATCTATCTCTGCATTTAAGTACATAAAAGAGGTATAAAAGGATACACAAGAATTTCAAAACATTCATTGATTATGTGGAGGGGACAATGACAGCCTGCCATTTGGCAAGTGAGGGTAAGGAAGGATGAAAGAGACCTCATGGAATATCCTTTCATACCTCCAAATTCTGAAAGAAGGAAAGTATTACCTATTTTTTAAATTAAAAAATAAAAATACATTTGAAAAAATTTTCAACATTTTCAAGAACAACAGAATACATACTGTTAAGAGGTGGGGCGGAAAATATATGCATATGATATCAAGTATGGGCAAAAAGTGCATCTGTACACACAAAAAAAGATGAATAATATACAATAAAAATATTAAAAGAATAATTATTTCCTAGGTGAAAAGACAGTGATTTTAATTTTCTCTGGATTTTCCTATAATTCACTTTTTACATTAAGTATCGGTTAAATTCATAATTAGAAAAAAATGTATTTTTAATGTTATTACCCAGGATTCTGAGCATCATAAATGTAACTTTCAAATGTCCTTAAAACATTACTTCCAATTACAGAATAAAAATTTATGGATAAAGAATTTAGTAAAACAAACTATCTAATCTGCCCCCTAGTCTACCTATTAAGAATCTATGAGATTGTTCTCATCCTACTTTCTGGATGTTTAGTCCACTTTTGTTTTCTGTTACCTAGGTAATGGTACTTCCAGCATTTCCCTTGAAGACTGTGAAACTAACAATCTGGTATTTCTCACTGTGGAGTTTTCCTGACCTTCAGCTTTCAAAGGCCATCTCCCTACGGGAAAGCAGTAAGATCTAGAAGCTAAAACAGGAGTCAGAGGAATCTGAGGTTAAGAGTTCTAATCCTGCCAAACTGTGGAATTTGTTTCCAGTTTTAGGAATAAACCAAACTTCCTAAATCAGTTTTCTTAATGAGAGAACTTACTGTTTTGAAAAATATTTAAGACTATCAAGACTATCAACCCTAAAGTTTCTTTTTACCCTTTTTACCCTAAAGTTTCTTTTTACCTTTTCATATTATTCTTCTAAATTTTGTTTTCTTACATTAAATATTCTCCCTCTCTAAATTTTCACTCTCCCTAACAGTATCTGCAAGTACTATCTAATATCTTACACTCAGAGACAGAGTAGGGGATAGTTTCAGAAAGTCTATTGAAAATGACATAATAGAACTTGAGCAATGCTTAAGACAATTTATGGAGGAATAAGAATGCAATCAGAATCTAAATTGGATCCTTACAAGCAAAGTAGCCGTAGACAGCAAATTTAAGTAATCAACACCAGGTAAGGGAAGGTCAAACACAGACTAACATCTGATCCCCATTGTAGAAATAAAGATAACTTCTGCATCAATGTCTAGAAAATGAAGTTTCGTCATGCCTGTAAGGGTTCAATTTTTATTTCTCTTTTTTACCATAAAGGTACTAACACCACCACCCTGGGTAAGGAAGTCCTTTTCCCTACACTTCGGGTATTATGTACTTCTTGACGGCTGCCTTCTTGATAGAAAGTAAGCTACATTAAATTGTAAAGACTTCTTTACCTACACATCTAGAGAAGCACTTGATAGCTTTTTTTTTTTGGGGGGGGGGGTGTTTTTAAAAACATCAGAGAGCAATTATCCCTTTGCCAAGACAGAGTGAAGCAATTTCAGTAGTTCCCCAGCACTCTTCAAACTCCTCCTACTAACAAGACCAAACACCTCTCTAGTTAAGTTATTCCAATAGGGAGGGACAAGGGAGCAGACAGCTGAATTTTTTCTGGATTAACTCAGTATTAGTTGAATGCTTTTTTGTGGTTCACCTACTTAAAAGATGATCAAATCACTCTGTGCTACTGAAGAGAGTAAGTGCAAAGAACAATTACATAAACCCTCTGCTTCAACTTACCTCATCCTTTTTTTTTTTTAAAGATTTATTTTTTATTTATACATACAAGCTGGGGTACAGGCCAGAGGCGTGGGGTGGCAAAAGGGCTTACCAGAGACTGAGCAGGTAGCAGAACAGGCAGATCAGAAATACACTGCTGAGGGGAGCAGCGGGCAAGGCAGAAGAGGTCTGCCGCACCAGGTGGGATTCTCCCCGGCCGGGCATCGAACTCGCGTTGCCGCTGCTGACAGCTCCACAGCGTAGCGCTTAACCGCTGCGCCACCACAGAGGCCCTCATCCTTCTTCCTGATGAAACAGAACCTAGAAACCACTGCATTGCCACCATTTCCTTAATAATCTCAGTAAAGTCTACTTTCTATGTCATGTGAATTCCTTTTCTTTTCCTTAGCAAATCAGAGAAATTTATTTCAGTCACCATAACAGTGTATTCAAATGTATGCACTGAATTTCATTATTTGACAAAGATGTGATCTTAATAAAACTTCTCTCTAATAAATGAGAGCATTCTAGAATTTCATATTATTTATACCAAGAAATTTATACAGCTCTTCAATCCCATATTTGCAATTCTGAAATACAAAAGATTCTAAGAACGAAAGCTTTTTTCATAAATTCTCTGGAAGTATATTCTGACCTGCATTGACATAAGGCTATTTATACTTAACATGACTACTCAGCTGTTTAATTGCAGAAATATTAATATGACTGATTCTAGAATGTTGCTCCTACAGACATGTATTTATCTGTCTATCTATATGTGGTATGGAGCAATATACAAACATACATATGTGTGTGTATACGCACCATATTTTCTAAAATCAAAATTTTTGAATTCTCAAATAACTCCAGCCCAAGTGGTTTTTGACTTTGGATGAATAGTTCTACTCTTCAAAAAAATAAAACAGCAATAAACCAATGTGAAGAGGGCAGAAAAATACTAAGATGTTATGAAAGAAATTATCCATTATCTATAAACATTAACAGAACACACAAAACAGAAATATAAATTTGCTCTCAACAAGAGGGAAAAGGGTGGCTATGTGAAATCTTCATAATTTAAAATAAACAGTATATGCCTTGGCATTCATGGAAGTTTTGTTTTATTTCAGTGAAGAACTGTCTTTGCCTAATGTGTAAAAAATGTATTAGGAGATCACAGAAAACTATTTTTTAAGTGTTCTATTTATTTTTCTATTTTAATTTTGGGGTTACATTTTTGCTTTTCACATGTGTACATGTTCAACTCACCCTCCACCAAATCACCCATGCCAACCACCCTCTCTGCTTCCCTCACCCATCTCTCTTCCCTCCCCTCTAGGTTATAGGAAATTAATGTGTCAATATATTTAAAGCCAATACCACATTCTAAGTATCGAACCCAAGCTTAAGGTCTCAACAATTTCTAAAATGTTAATATTAATTTGTAACAGTCAATTAAGAGTATTTAAGGAAATTAAAACACTTAAGTAACATGAAAATGTGTTGGGATATACTGAGCACACATTCATTGATTTTCTTCTGGAGCACACAGAACTTTTAGTCTTGGTGAACAATTCATTTACATATTAACACAAAACAATAGTCATGGGTGCTTATTTAAGATATGTAAGAACAAATCATTCCCTAAAAATAATCAAAGTAAGGGCATTTTGTATGAGGCCACTGAGTTAGTCACAGCTAAATCATACTGGACCAAAAATGAAACAACTTCTTAACTTGTAAAGGTTGCACCACAAAGACATTCAAGTCAGAGACATTCACCAAAAAATGCAATAAAATATATTCATCTTCTGTCTTAATTCAGGAAACATAAGCAATATTATTTACTCTAGCCAGATAGGACTTTTACCCCTATCAACTCATAAAAAATTCTTAACAGATTCTCATTGTCACATTTCTGGAGTTACATGGCATTTGAAGCATTATAATTAATTCTTTTTCTTCTACTTGCTGAAATATTCAAAGCCTTCAGAAATTTTCCAGCTCATCCCTATATGAGCTATATATACTAGTTTACTGATAAGCAATAATGCTGATGTTATTTATTTTGTTAGCTGTATATTCTAGTGAGGTCCTGATGATACTGTTAAAATTAAAAAACTATCTGATAGGGAGGAGGGGATCACTTTATTATGATAACTACATTTCCCCTGTAGTTACTCAGGACATCTGTGCCTACACCTCCAGACCTGTGGTACTGATGAGTACAGAGCTCCAGCACAAGCACTGCCAGAAACCAGTATCTTAAGTTTCTCCCAAATAGTGTCCTACAATGACCATCCATTCATGGTAAAATACTTAATTTTAATGTTCTCATTGTTTACCAGAAAGCACAGACAGTAAGGCTGACTTTGCCGCTCCTGTTTCCTTTTGCTAGGCTGCTGAGCTTTTTCAGCCAATTGACTTTGCTTTGAGGCTATAAATATCTGAAAAATGTTCTGCATTTGATGCTCTTGGATTCTGCATCCATATTTAGCTGTTTGTGGCATGCCTTTGTTTAAGCTACTCTACCACTCATACAATCAGTCAGGTTGAGAGCTGTATGGTCAAAGCACGGATGGATCTATATTCAACAGACACGGACTTACTTAGAGCAAAGTACCAATCTGCCAGACACCGTGACCATGAAGGGGGTGCAAGATAGGACAACAAAGATAAACAAGTCAGACCCCCTGTTGCCAAAAACTTTATAGTCTTAACAGAGCTTGGGCATAACCTATTTAATACTGAATAAAACAAATGGAACATTTTACAACTAAAATAAAATGAAAGACAAGACAGCACAATTCTCTTATCTGTGTTTCAAAGATGTGCATTGGCTTGTGTTCTAAATACAGAGCCACCTATTATAAAGCTCTGAACACATTCCAAAAAGTTTTCCAATCATGGCAATACACAAAACTCTGAATAAATGTATTATCAAAGAGTCAGATCTGTCAATAGCAAACTCAAAATAGTGTCCAGCCTTCAAACTTTGTGAAGCAAACTGAAAAAATGATGTTTCTAAAACCCTGTTATGATACTCTTTGAGGGAAGGGGGACTTTTGTTGCTGTTTGTTTGCTTGCACAGTGATTTCAAACAGACATGTATTGCCATGTGAACCACAGCCAGAGCCAGCAGCACTTAACAAATTTCCTCATTTTGCACCCTCTAAAATTCATATGGCTATTTTAGGTTAGATGTCTAAGCTGAATAAGCTAGACCTGAGCAACCCCAACCCTACCTTCCTATCTTGTGAAAACATTCCAAACAAACATACATGTGCCCTCCACATTCCTTCTCTCAAAACCTGGTTCATTGACCTTTTGATAAGTGCTCCCCAGAACCCCTGACAGTCATGATTTAAATGCATTATGGGTTTGCTCCATGCCTGACCCCAAGACTCAGGTTGGAATTGGTAGGGCAAACTGTAGGTAAAATAATGAGGCAGGCCATAGAACCAGACATCTCAAAAGCTAAAATAGATACCAATTACTCCATATTCCACATGTTTTGCAGAAACTTAGACCCAGGGAGTTAAAATTACTTGCCCAAAGTTGGACAACAAATTTGCAGCAAAGTCTAAATGAAAACCAAGGTTTTCAATCTCCAGTTATATACTCTGGTTTAGCTTCCCAGTTTCTGGATTTCTTAAAAAAAACATCATCAAAGTCTCTTTAAATTGTATAGAAGAAACTATACAAAGAACCAATATTTTGAACACATAAAACAAACAAGTAAACAAGAAAACCAAAATGAACTAGTGTGCTCTAAACTGATTTTCTACATTCTATTATTTTTACTCCACAGCTTTTCAAAGTCATACTGTAGAGAACTTTAAAATGAGCCAAGGACATAGAAAAGTCAAGAGCCACTCAGACAGTTTTGGGATATTTACATCAAACTAAAGACCACATAACATTACCCAGAGTGGGCTGCCATCAAGGAAGGAGAGCAATGGTACTAAACAGTAAATAAAAACAACTTCTGGGGCCTCCCTGGTGGCACAGCTGTCAGCAGCTGTAACACTAGCTCGACACCCAGCTGAGGAGATTCCCACATGGCGCGGCAGACCTCTCCTGCATTGCCTGCTGCTCCCCTCAGCAGTGTGTTTCGGTTGCTCTGCCTGTTCTGCTCCCCACTCTGTCTCTGGTGAACCCTCTCACAGCCCCACACCTCTGGCCTGTACCCCAGCTTGTATGCATAAATAAATAAATCTTAAAAAAAAAAAACAACTTCTGGGTAACGGATTGGGATAGGAAGAGCTATAATGCAGTAGAAAGTCTACAACATGGCACTGAAATGCACACTGGTGTGTATGTGAGAGAGAATATGAATGCATGACAATAGCTTTGGACACTGAAATACAGAATTGTCTTATGAAGATATTCTTAGAGTAACATGGTCCTTTCTCTAATTTCATATAAAAAATAATATGCCAAATAAGTGTGTGAGGATGGAAAAGTAGATAGAATGGGAAATTGTTAACATAATGTTCTCTAACTGAGGCTGATTTTCAGATTCTTTTCAACCTCTGTTATAAACTATTAGCTAAGTGGGATTAGCAGGTGGATGGAAAATCAGGCACCGAAGTTTTCAATCTGCTATTAAGGAACTGGGTGACCTTGCATCATCTCCCACTTCTCTAATTCTTTCAGTTAACTAGAAAACATCAAGAAACACTTATAAATACACAGTAAAACATAGAGTGGTGTGTAAATAAATACTTAAGAACTGGTAAGAAAAACTGCTGGATTTTTAGAATTGCAGGGACCATTAAGAGATTAATTTAATCCAGTCCACTAATTTTACAGATGAGGAATCAGAAGCTCCAAAAATCATCTGATCTGCCCCAAATCTCATAGCCACTTAGTGGCAGAACTGTACAAAAACCCCAAAGCTCTTAACTTCTAGTTCTGTGATCTTTCTGATAGTTATGTACTTGAAGTCCTAAAATCTACTGAACTATCAGGAGAGCCAACTCCTAAGTCTTGGTCACTCTTGAATTGTAAACGTATCACTTGTTCCGAAGAATGAAGAAAAATAACACAATGTACCTGATCTCTACAGGCTTAGATGGACATGACTGCAGGAAAACGTCTTAACACTATGTTTGATGTCAGGTGCTTCAAATTTGCCATCTAATACTCAGCCACATTGCTAATGTCTTTTGTATTCATTTGAGCTAAGTGATAACATCTTGACGTTTTGATATTTTGGAAAGCCACAGCTCAGTCCTGAATGCCAGGCTATAAATCTGTGGGCTATGAGTTTTCAAAACCAGTATGGTTTAAATGCTGCCACAAGGCTCACCCTAATAGATTCTCATCATTCAGTTTTAATTAAAGAGGTGGTTACTAGAAATGCAGAAAGGAAAAGTTTTAGTGTATTTATTCTTCACTTTTAACTTGCTGAATAGCAACCCAAAGAGAATTAGAAACAACCGTGCAATATGAAACAATCCACAATCCCTTGGACTGGTTGTCTTTAAAGAGTGAGCTTCAGAGAGAGGTTATAGCTTAGTCTGTTTCCACCAAATACTTACCTTTGGTTATTAATTTTACTTTCTTACTATTTATCCTCTGCTAGGTTTTTTCGTAATACCTTGGTTTCCAGCCTTGCTTCACTCAAGAAATGAAACCCCACTGACTTGATTTCAGGGTGTGTTCCATAAGACCTTGACGATCGACAGTTCCCTAGCAGTAATCACCTAAGAATTAAGCCTGCAGAGCCCAACTCCACCTTAAACTTACTGCTGGTGTCTGAAAAGGTCCAAAGACTACACTGAGTCACATCTGGCTATACAAACGCTTGTCTGGAGAAACTTATCAGAAATGCAACCCAGAACAAAAAGGGATGTGGGAAATTGACCTGGGAAGGATCGGGACCGAAAATAGGACTCCGACTAGGAAATTAATTTCAGCCTCAGCAAAGATAAGAAACCAGCCTCTAAGACGGCCTGTGGTACTTACCGTACACCCGGACCCAGCTCTGTTGCTGGCACACGGACTCCAGGAGGATCCGATCCAACATGCCACCGGCCACGGCCCCACTGACAGGGACAACGGCATCCAGCTCCTCCGGGGGCAGCGGCGAGTCGGACTCCAGTCCCGGGAACATCTCCGGCCAGGACAGTGCCTCCGCAGCTCCTCCCGACGAGGGGGAGAGCTCCATGGTGCCCCGGAGGGACAAGGCGGCGGCGGCGGCGGCGGGGCGGGGGCGCGGCTCTGCGCCCAGCCCGCGGGAAGGCGGAGGAGAGCGCAGCAGCCGGGAAAAGGATCCGAGCAGCACCCGGAGCGGACGCCGTTCACCTCCTTCCCGGTCTCCCACTACCAGCGGCTGGGGCGCTGCAGCCCACCTGCAGCTGGCGGGCGGGACCCAGGCCGGGAGGCGGATCCAGCGTGGCCCCGACCAGGGGTGGATCTGGGCTCAGGTGTGGGTCCCTCCCGGGAGGGGACGTGGAAGGACCCGGGAGGGGTGACTCGCCCTCCTGCCCCCTCAGAGCTGCCTTTCTTAGCCCCAGTTGGCGTCCCTCGCGGCCAGACCCGGCTTGGGCTGGGATGGAACCGGGCTGGGCAGGGCTGGGTTGGGGGCGTCGCCGCCTGGGGCCGCCCCCTCTGACCGGCTCCCGCCGCCGCTGCCGCCGCCTCAGGAGCTCCAAGTGTCCGCTCCCTCAGACTGAAGGGACCGGTGGCCCCGGGTTCTCGCCCGCCTGTGCTCGGCCCCCACCCCAGGAATGAGCCGGCCCGCCCCCCCTAACTCTCAGGCCACGGCTCCCGCCGCGGCTCGGGCTCTGGCTCCGCCGCGGATCCCACAAGCCCGGCAGCCGCGGCGGTGGCGGCGGCAGGCGGCATCCCAGGGTGATAGGCTGGAGCAATCGAAGGCCGAGAGCCCGGCCGCGTGTGCAAGCCTGTAACGAAGCGGAGGAGGAACTGCCACCGAAGGCAGGAAAAATCAGACACCGAGTTATTCATCTGACCAGTCCCGCCTACTTTGCAAAACCCCTTTGCCGACCACAGTGCAGAGAAAGCTGCCTGGCTCCAGAGCTGCGGCTTAAACTACAGAGGGCGTGGGAGGCCAGGAGGGAAAGGGGTGCGGGAAATTTAAAAAGAAAGGAAAAGCGCTCCCTTTTCCCCTCTTCCCACCCTTTTCCTTTTATGTATTTATATATGTATGTATGTATTTACATATTTATTTTAACCAACATTTCTTTCTTACTAGGTAAGAGATTGGAGGAGCTGCTTTATTTTACAGTCACCCTAGGGGAAATGCCTCCTTCCTTCCCGGAGAGAATTGGCAGCGGGTCTGGGATTGTGGGATATGTGTGGGATCCACGCTGTGCGCCCTGTGCGCGCTGAAGCTGAACTTCTCATCGGCTTAGAATAGCCTGGCTGAGAAGTGTGGTGTGGATGGATGGACGGGCTTTGCAAGCACAAAAATGCTCAAAAGCCTAGTATTACCCAAACATGTTTCTGGGATGGGTTTGTTTTGGTGGTTTTCTTTTTCTTTTTTTTCCCCTTTGATCTTTGCGCAATATGCCGGCTTTTTCCCCCTCTAATGATGTCACTTGAGTTTTATTTTTAGTCTATTGGTAGACTGCCTGCCTCCTTGACCTTGGGTTTAACTTTATGCTAAGACGGGATTCACCAGTTTTAGGTTTAAGAGGTTGTTAGACAAGTATAGCGTTTTTTAAATTGAAAAGTAACAGCTTCAACAGGGCCTTGCATATGACTAAGTCTCCAACAATGTTGACGAAAACATGGCTACTTAAAATGGAACAGTAGTTCCAAAAGTACATGTTGCTTCTATTTTTTTTACACCTTTTTGGGGTATTTTTTGGGTTTTTTGTTTTGCCTTGATAACTATATTTAATAATTTTTTATTGATGTAACACTGCATTATAACGTTTTGTATTTCAGGTGTGTATAATTATAAATCAACATCTGTAAATACCACAGTAAAAAACATACTACACTGAAAGTCCGTTTCTATCCTTTAGCTTACAATTAGCCCAGCTTGCATATTCACACTCCCTCCTTTCTTTGGGGGCTTTTAGTTAGTGTTTTTCCTCCATTTCTCCCTGCTTTGCACAAAAAGACTGATCTCCAACAGCACAGTTTTGTGATATCCTGCTATATTGCTTGGTTCTCTCAAGAGCTACACAAACATACTTTGTAATTTTTTCCAAATTTATTAAGAATAATAGTATTTAGAGATAATCTCATCCAGCCTCTGTTTAACAGGTGAGAAAACTGAAGAACAGTGAGGTTACTTGTGTATCAGTACAAAGAAGCATGCACTATCTCACTGGTATTGTTTACTTCAACTTTGTTGCCTGAAGAAACTTTTGTTAATAAGCTTGTTGGTGTGGCTTGGTGATGTACTGGAGTGATCCTAGAACCAGGCTTTCTTACTGTCTGACTGTACAGTGAGACTTCTAAGTCTAAATCCTTGTATTCTGGTGCTTCAATGGACAAAGGAAGGTGCTAAAGTCAGAAGATTACAGGGTCAGCAATGAACTGAACTAGAATATTCTTATTTCGTCTGCATTACTGTTGAAGTCCTGGTAACATAAATCCATGAATAATGGGCATCAGATATACAAATTTGAGTATTTCTTTGTTAGTCAATTTAATGAAGAATTTACCTACCCTAGCAATTACTTTCAAGCAGCATTAGGAATAGTATATGAAAAACTCCCAGAGGTTGTTTTTGCAAACTTACTCTCTCTGTGATATCATCAAGCAGAAGAAAAAGCCTCTGTCAAGCCCTGCTAATCCTACTGTCTTCATCCAGACCCTCCAAATCCTTATCCCTGCTCTACCTCCCTGTCCTGACCCCAGGATAGCTTCAGTGGGTATCTAGTTGCCTAAGAAATAAATAGGATGGCTGGAATTTACCTAATGCTCATAATTTTAAAAGAAAATACTTTCAAAATTTGAACAGGAATTCAATAAGGTAAACAGAACCACTATTTATAAATTTGCCATTTAGCCAATGAACAAAAATTAAAGCAAAGAATTCTTTCAAGCAACATACCTAAAGTAACATCACTATGTTAAAACCCTAGTCTACTAATTTTTAAATTCATTAATGGATCTATATTCCTTATGGAGTTGGGGGGAGAGAGGTGATAATGTTCTTCTTACAGTTGTGGAGCCAAAAGTAAATGTTTCTTGGTAGTTGTAAATTACTATCATTGATGAAAAACAAAACAAACAAATAAAAGTGACAAAACAATTTGTTTTGCTGGGAGGCAGTTGACCCTGCTTGGATTTATACCAGTGATATCTCCTTGGTATAATTCCAGATCTTAATGTGAAGATAAACCCTTGGCTGATAAAGTCTTTGTTTACATTGCAGTTTGCAAACAGACCTTTGTGTGTGAACTACAATGAGGCTAAAGTTTCATTTCCCTGCCTGCCCTCTCCCCTACTGAAGAGCTTCACACTAAGCTCTCAGAGGTGATGTGCATATTTATTTTCCTTCAAACTCGTAACTCCAAAGAGTCTAACCCAGATCCAGGATGAGTGACAACTAAACTCTGGGGAACAGTGAAAGAAAAAAAGCAGTAAGTTCCCCAAATAATAGTCTGAAAAACAAAGCAATCTGAGATTTCCAAAGAAAGAAAGAGAACTTAAGATTCTGATTACACATTTCCAATATTAAGAAGAAATAAGGATTTGGAATCTTGCCTGTCATAACCAGAGGGTAATATATTTATCTAATTTTCTTGTCTATTCACCTGCCAGAAGCACAATCACACACACACACACACACACACATGAAAGTTTCCGTCTTCACAAAGGTTTATAACTACTTTCTTATAACCAGTTCCTTCCAAGCTATCTAGAAACCGCCTCAAAGCAGCTAATCCCCCAAAGCAGTAATGCAACTTTTAAATGACAGTTCCCCAGTTGTCTCTTTCAATATTTCCTGTCCCTTTAGACACAGTGGAACAGCACTGTCCTGATTATTTATATTCTATGACACTGACTGTGCCCAATTCATTATAAGAATTTGCTACCTCCTTGGCACTTCCTTTGCCAAGGAAGACTTGTCTGTTTTCCTTCTGCCTCATTCTTCAATTTGCTGGTGATCTATTTATTTCTGTTTCAACTCTCACTTGGGTAATGTTGACTTTGAATGCCCATCTCCAGCCCACCCACAATCAGGAGTCCAATCAGGAGTCTAAATGCCCAACACCTCCATGAAGATATGTAAGGCTTCCTGTACACAGACTCAATGCATTGGAAGGAACCTATGTCCCTTTTCCTCCTGCCGAAATACCCTTCCTTTCTGAATTTCTTTTATGTTAGTTGAAGTAGAAGTTTCTACCACAGACTTATAAACTTGGGGTGATCTATGAGTCTTCTCTTCCACCCTTAACTTGCATGAATGCAAATCCTGCTTTCCATTCCCACTGACACCATCCTAGCGCAGATCTGGTTGCTTTCACCAGGATTATCGCATTAGATTTTTAGCTGTCCTCCTTCCCCTGAGGTCTTTCCACCTCCAGTTCATCCTACACTCTGCTGTAGGTGAATTATCCTAAAGTACAGTTCAGACTAGGTCACATCCAAGCTAAACACACACACACACACACACACACACACACACACACACACACACAACTCCCTGCTAAGTTAAAACACTTGCTCTATGGAGATTAAAAAGGCCTCCCAAATGTGGTCCTACCAGTCTCGCTGCCCATGCTCAGCCAACCCCAAATGACTTTCTTCCCCCAACACAGCCAACACTTTGTTGCCCTTATCTCTGCTTATTTCTTTTACCAAGAATGTCCTTTCTCCGTCTCTGCCTGCTGTAACCCCACCTTCATTCAAGCCCCTGTTTGGTTTGATTGGTTTAAAGCTGTAAAAGACGCTAAAAAAAATAGTTTAATAAATGTAGACATACAATCCCATTCTCTCCCTGTTCCTCCCTCATTTTAAAAATAAACGTACTGAGACGTGGGAAAATGACAGGGCTTGTCCAATATCACAGAACAAGTGACAGAGGAAGGATTAGAATTCAGAGCTCCTCAATGTCAATTTCATCAGCAGATTGTTTCCTTCCTGCCCTTTTTTGTCCTTCTCAAAATTGATACTTGTCATGGCGATAAAGTTTTCCTCAGTAAAGTGATTTTATTCGTTTATATATTATTTAAGTTTAAAGCATTTGTGCCATATCCCTGGCCCCACATACAATTTTAGTAAAATCATACTTAAAAAAACAAAACACAAAAAAAACCCGAAGGACCAAACAGAGACATCAGAGAAACATCTGGTCTGATTCATCAGGATAGCAGCAACATTTCTATTTATACATGAGCACAACCCTATCTTTGTAGCTCTCAGCTGTTCCTCATTGCTCAGTATGTTCGCCTTTTCAACCTTGTCTGTCCCTTATCAAGAGAGCATCCTACATCCTGAGTCTTAAGCAGAAACTAATGGAATAAAAAAAAAATTCCCTACCCTGTATAAGGGATCTGTGTTTAAATGAAACTATTTCTCTGTTTTCTGTTTCTTTGTTCAAGAGCATAGGACAGCAAGCCTCAAGTGGTTGGGTGGCTGCCATTCATTCCACTGCATTCTGAATAGAAAGAAGCTGGATGAAAACCAGAGCTATGGCATGAGTCAAATTTGGAAGCAAGTCAGGTAGAAAAGGAAGTGAATATTCTAACAGGGAAACTGAGGTTGCTGGAGAGAACTTAAGGAGCACTGACTTTCCTTACAGCAATACTTGGTAGTGATTAGAAATTACAATATGTTTGATTTTAGGCATTCACTGGTCCAAAGAAAGATTTAGGAATCTTCTTGTTTTTTGTAAATGCTGTTTGATACCTGGCTTGTGTCCCCTAAGAGAAAGTCACTGTTTGTACCAAGCAAAGACATATTGTTTGGGAAAGCAAGGAAACAAACCAGAGACACACACACCTCCACCAGTTATTTCTTCCCTGCAAAAGCGCCTCCAAAGTAGTGACCTCACCTCAGCATTCAACTGCAGGAATGCAAAAGAAATAAAAACACTCAGATGGAACCACAAGGACCACTGACATCAGGGCTTAATTAAAACCTTCAGAGGCTCTAAACCTTGAAAATAATAAGGTCCCCCACCTCAACAATATCACTTTTAAACATTGGCAAAGTGCTAGAAAGAAAAACAAAATACTGATTTTTTTTTAATGATGATCACTTCAGAACTTGTTTTAGAAATAGCAAATATCAAACTCTTAAAATTTTGTGTGTGCTTTTATGTTCTACTGCTTTTGCCAGTACCTAAACACCATATCTTTTGAGTCATCCAGCTCTACCTGGGTGCATTGCACCAACCATCTATTAACCAATACAGTCTCTGAAGAGGGTAATCTTTAGCAAATTAACTTCTGCCTTCTTCTAGTAACGACAGAAACACCAAGCTACTTCACCATAGCCAAAGAAAATTATCATTTCCTTAGCTTTGGGGTTCTAATGTGTCCTCAAAACATGCAAGAAAAAAAATCAAAGCTAAATGATTCTACAGGACAGACTTTTCAGCAATGCTATTGTCTTCATATTGTCCTAGTGACAAGCTGAAGAAGTGAAAAAATACTAAACCATTTAGTGATGAAGGCAAAAGAGAAGATGGGTTACAAGAAGTTATTTCCCTTCATAGTCACTGAGGGTTATAGGAATGAGACAGAAACAGGTTTCAAATATACTTTGATGCACAATTTTTGGTGTCCCAGTGGTATTAAGATTCTGTCAAAATGCAGAGGCATGGTGAGGTCAGCCACAGAGTTTTTGGAGAAGTCATGTCTGTGTTTGCAGTGGCAGCAATACACCTGGTTAGAATGTTTCCATTATTTCATTCACTCTAAGTTTGTGGCTCAGCAAAAGGGCCATTTCTCCATTGGATGAGACCTCAAATCTGTTGATCTTTTATATTTAATCCTAGACTCTCTTTAGTTTTATGCCTTGCTTGGGACTAATAGTTGCTCATATGAAATAATCTCACTCCAGTCTCTTCCATTCCCTTGCACCCTGCCCTGCTGCATCAACTCTGGATAAATCCCAGAGCCCTCATTGTTCTGTTCCTCCTTCTCAAACAGCAAAAGTCTAGAGAAGATCACGTAATCTAGAGTCTTGTGCTGTATACTGAAGCTCAACAGGGTCTTCAGAGACTACTAATCCCATAATTTGGGGCCTCCCTGGTGGTGCAAGGGGTAAGTCTCAGCACTATGAAGCTATCCGGCAGCCACTGCAGCACAAATTCAATCCCCGGCCAGGGAGCTTCCCACAAGGTACAGCAGTCCTCTCCTGTCTTGCCTGATGCTCCCCTCAGCAGTGTATTTCAGTCAATCTGCCTGTTCTGCTTCCCACTCTGTCTCTGGTGAATCCTCTCACCCCCTCCCACACCCCTGGTCTACACCCCAGTTCTTGTATGCATAAATAAATAAATCTTTTTTTAAAAATCCCATAACTTGTCTTTGATCAATTACCTCCCCCATTGTCTCCAGTAAATATACCCAATTGTTGTCTCTCTCCTCAAAACCTAGTCAACTCTCAACTCTTATTTAATAAAAATTTCTGCCTCATATTTCAAAGAGAAAAATTGAAGCCACTGAGCAAGATCTCCTTTTTCAACATCCCCACCACTCCACCATCCTTCCCTTTAGCCTCATAGAATGAGAGTCCCTCCTCTTTTTCAAAACCAAACTTTTCCATCTCAGGGCTTAAGAAATTATTTTATCTCTTTTTTCTTTCAACATTGGCTTCTTCCCTCAATTTATGTGTTTATCTGTTCCATCTCATCAAAAATCTCCCAAGTAATGTCTCTGATGTCTACAACTTTTTTTTAAAGATTTATTTATTTATGCATACAAGCTGGGGTACAGGTCAGAGGCGTGGGGCAGCGAGGTTCACCAGAGACAGAGCGGGGAGCAGAACAGGCAGATAGACCGAAGAACATTGCTGAGGGGAGCAGCGGGGGAGGCAGGAGAGGTTTGCCGCACCATGTGGGAATCTCCATGGCCGGTGTCGAACTCGCATCACCGCTGCCAACAGCTCCACAGCGCAGTGCTTAAGCGCTGCGCCACCAGGGAGGCCCTGATGTCTACAACTTTCTTTGAAACATATCCAACAAAGATGGGTTAATGAATGGACAGATAAGTGATAAATGAGATACAGCAAAATTCCCTTTGTAGAAGAAACTAGATGGTATACTCATGGGTGTTCATTGACAATTCTTTCAATTTTTCCATGTGCTTGAAAATTACTATAATAAAAGTGTAGGGGATAGAGGTCCCAACTCAGTGTCTTCTTCAAATTACCATCTAATCTTCCTTTTTCCGTCTGAACTCTTGAAAGAGTAGACTGTTCCCACTGTCTCCATTACCTCCGGTTGCTCCTCCCAGTCACTATTCTTTTCTTCAGATCTTTAAAAAAGTAATAAAATGTGAATATAATTGAAGTCCTCTTTACACTCCATCCAAATCCCTTACTCTCCCATACTAAGATATCATGACTGTTCCAATATTGGTATGTATCTCTCTCACATCTATGTATACAAATTCTTTGATTTTTTTCTACTGAATTTTGTTTTGCGTCTCTATTTATATATATGTGTGTATGTATGTATATATGTATTTATATGTGTGTGTGTGTGTTCCAGGATATTACACTGGATATCCTTCTAATTCCGAGATATCTTATACGGAATTTACTTTTTGCAGTCAATATGGTGTTTCCAAGATTTACCTATGTTGATAATCATGTATCTAGTCGATTCATTTTAACAGCTATGTAGTTTTGTATCATCATCATCATAATTTACACAGTCCAATATTGATGATTATTTCCTTTTTTTTACTATTTCAAACAATAAAGCAGTGATTACCCTTCTAATTCTCCATGTGCACAAGTATAAGTGTTTCATATACTGTGTATCTTTCTTATGCATTTGTTTCTTAGACATATGTTCCGAAATTGAATTGCTACATAGTATAATACACACTTGTTCCACTCCACAAAATATTGGCAAAGTGTTTTCCATAGTGGCATTACCAATTTACTTCCTCATCCGTGAATATACAAGTTTTTATCTTCACATCCTTGCCAAAACTGAGCATTATCAGATTTTTAAATTTTGCCATTTTCATATATATGAAAAACAATTCAATTTTACCTTTTGCATTTTCCTTTTTCCTAGAGATATTTAGCATCTTTTTATAAGTTATTGACAGTTGGGTTTCATTTCCCTGAATTGTCTATTGACTTTCTTTGACCATTTTTTTCTATTACATTTTGTCCTTTTTCTTAGTGAGTTATAAAAATTCTCGCTATGTATATGCTGTACCCTAAACTTTTGTCAGTTATTTGAATTCCAGATATTTTCTTCTAGTCTTGTCTCTAAATATTGTTAATGGTATATCTTCTCACACAGAATTTTCATTTTAATTTTTTTTGTTTATAGTTTATAATGCCTTTAAAAAGCAGCCCCTGCACTGAGTCATGAATCTATTCTCCTCTACTGTCTTCTGGAAGCTTTATTATTTTGCCTTTCACATTGAAGTCCTTAATCCATCTGAAAACTACTTACAAGTACAATGGGAAAAATATAATTTCCCCACAGGGATAGAAAATTGGTCCTGCACCACTAATTGACTAGTCCAGTTTTCTCTCCATTGCTTTGTACTTTCACTTCTATCATTACCAAGTTTGTGTGTGTAGTTCTGCATCCTGTTCCATTAGTCCATCATCTATTTATGCTTTTGTACCACACTATGTTAATTTCCCCCCTTCTTATTTTTCTTTTTCAAAATTGTCTTGCCTATTTTTGGCCCTGAAGATTTCCATGTGCATTTTAGAATCATCTACTCAAATTCCACAAAGTACTCTGTTGGGGGTCTCCCTGTAATATATTAAGTATGGGGGTCTGCTTAGAATATATTAAGTATATAGATTAAGGACAATGAATTCTTTTTAATATTGATAAGAATATGAATATTTTTCCTTTTTATATCCATCAATAATGTTTTGTGATTTTATACATGAGGGTCTTTCTTAGACTTTTTTTGTGGGTAGATTTATTTCTGAGTACATTCTGGTTTTTGTTGTGACAATTTAGGTGTTATTATTATTTTTTCTAATTGTTAATGTAAAGAAAAATTGTTACTTTTTGAACATTGATTTTTATGCCCATCTATCTTGAAGAATTCTCTTATAAATATTGATTACATGTCCAATGTTTGTCTTGAATGCTCTGTGTAGATAATCAAATTATTTTCATATTGTGATTATTTTGTTTCTTCCTTTCCAATCCCTATTTTTCCCCTGTCTTACTACATTGGCTAGGGTCCCCAGACAATGTGGAATGAATACAATAGCAAAGTTTTATCCCCGACTTTAAAGAATGTTTCCATTATTTCATCGTTAAGTATGATATTTGTTACAGGCTTTTGACATTTTTAATGTCTCATTTTCTAAGGAGGATATTTCAAAACCATGAAGTGAATGCTAAATTTTATTCACTGTCTCTTTGTGTATGTATTGATGTGATCACTTAGTTTTCCACCTAAATTGGATTAGGCAGTGAATTACTTTAATAGAATTCCAAAAATAAAGTATCATTCCATTTCTGGGATTAAATCTTCGTTGACTATATTGTGTTCTCAATAAGTTATAAATGTTATTTAGTTTTCATGTATCTATGTTGTATGTGAGACTAGCCAGTAATTTTCCTTTCTGGTCATGCCCTTGTCTAGTTTGAATATCCTTCTGGGACATTCAATAGAGTTGCCTCCCTACTTGCTCTTCAACCCATTTCCACTCTGACATCAACTCTCAGGATAATATATAAAGTGGGTAAATTTAAAGTATTTTCCTTGAGTCTATTGTAATGTACTGTATTGTAATGTCTCTGTTCTATGAAACATAATCTATCACTTTCTTCTTAAAATTTACTCTATATGTTGATGACCACACTCTGCTCATTCTGTCATATATCTCTGAACATTTCTCCTCTATGTTTTTCCTAGAAGCTCCCCTGACATCATTCATCTTACTCTACATATGTTTCCTAGGTGACCTGACATGCCTAAAATGTTTCAACTACCACCAGTACAGACTAGAATGCCAAGGTTGTACCTTCATCTCAGATCTCCCCATTCAATTCTAGCTCATTCTAGCTCATTCTGACTATGCCAAAAAGCACCTGGGACTGCATAGGTTTAAAATGGAACTATTCATTTTCTACATTAAACTAGTTTCTCTTCCTGTAGATACAATCTTAGCTCATGACTCCATTATCCATATTTGTCATCCAAGAGCGAATTCTTTGATATCGCTCTCTTTATTTTTCAAACACAACCAATTATCACGCTCTCACAACTTAACTTCCTAAACAATGCTTGATTTGTGGCCACTTCTTCATGTCTGCTTTCCATGACTCAGATAGGTGGTCTCTTCTGCTTTTACTAGGCTAGACTAGAACAACAATTTGCTAATAAACCTCCTTTGTTTTTGTCTACCTCAAATATAGGTGCAACCATAGGTGTCACTACAATCCTTTTCTAATTGTTCTCTTTGTAGTTACTGAAGTAATTTAAAGGGTCGAAAAAAAAAAAAGACAAAACTTGTAGACAACTATAGATCTGAGGATTAAAGCAGGGGAGGGGGAAGGAAAGATCAAAGCAGAAGTAGGAAGAGCACAAGGGAACATGGTGATGGGTCACAAGTGATGTGGTAGTAGGATATTTATGGGGATTACACCTGAGGGGAGAAATCAAATACTGTACAAAAATCAACAACAATGTAAGAAAATTTAATATTAATAAAAAATATTTTTTAAAAATCTCTACTGTTGCCATGTTACTTTTCTACCTGACAATCATGTAGTGTTTCTCTGTGGTAGATAGGATGGTCTACATATTTTAACACCCACTAAGAGCCCACCATTATCTTGCCCTAACCTGCAGCTTCATTTACATCTTATCACCAGCAACTCAAACTACAAGCAAATCTGATTGTAATTTCCTACATAGTCAGTTGTTTTTTTAAAATGCCCACGCTTTTGCATATGCTGTCCCTTCTAATAAGCCATCTCCACTGCCATTCACCTCTCCTTCTCCTACCCCAAATCTAAATTCCTTCCCCATTTCTATCTAACTAATTCTTCACTTCCTTTTTTTCCCCATTCAAACCTTTATTTGATCAACTCTGCACTTAGATCTTTGAGCTGTAGTCCACTCATTCTGATGTGGCCATGACTGTATTCACACTATCCTCAAGTTCAAGACTTTGTGTCTTCCTTATTTAGACTTTGTCTCATCCAACTCAATAGTTACACGCTTTTTGGTCTGGCCACACATAGCAGTCCCCATCTCCAAATTCATAATTCTTTAGGGCTATGAACCTGGGGTTCCTCAGACTTGGACCAAGAATCACAGTCCTAGCCTGTGGAGACACTTGGCGATATGAGGAGCATCTCCACAGAGAAGGGTGTTGAACATGAAGGCAGCCCGTGGAGGAAGTTTGAGAGTCTTCTCTAGAGCCTACCTGCAATGGAGAGAAATCTCTGTCCACTGAGGTTATGCCACCTTCCCCTTTCCTTCTGGAGCTCCAGCATGAAGAACAATATGGTGTGCATTGAATGAGACAGTGCTCCCCTCTACCTGTTGGGGTCAGAAAAGGCTTGTCTTCCCCAAGAAGGTTGAATTTGTAGTGAGTCCTTGAATGATTTCTCCCTCTGGCCCTATTTGTCCCTCAGTCTCTCTCTCTTTCTCTCTCTCTGCCTTGTAGGATTATTTATAAAGGCATATTGGACACTTACAGATGAGAAAATTGAAACCAGAGAAATGGAATAACTTGCTAGTTGGTGATAGAGACAAATTTTTGACTCCCAGGCAAATGAAAATCCAAGATTATAAGTGTCACATCTGTACCTTTGTTTTTAGCCTCCTGATAGTTGTGCTCACTGTTATGTGACATCTTTTGTAACTAGCCGGATATCTTCCCCAACATCAGCCATCTCAGATATGCTCTTCGTAACTTCAGTCTGAGGAGATACTCAGGAAAGCCCAAAGGGAAGGGTGAGGGACTAACTCTAAGGGAAAAAGACTCTTCAGATACTTTAAGATTCAGTTCATCTGTCAGCTTATTCAAAAAGCTATTCCTAACCCTGATACTCCCCACCACAGACTTCATGAAGTGCCTCTCTGCAATGATCTCATAAATGCCATGATTACTACTATATTTTGCACTTCCCATATCATAGTATAATTATTTGTTTCTGTATCCCCATTGGGCTTTGAACTCATCAAGAGAAGCAATTGGGTTTTATTCATATTTAGAGCTCAAGAACCTAGCAGAGTGTCTGGCACATAAATAATTGTTGAATAAAATGAATAAATTATTTACTTAAATTGAATATGCTCTATGCAGGAAATTCTGATTTTCTGTTGATGTTATTGCTTAAAATTTGGTTTTCACTAGACATCTTCCATTACATAGACTTCATGAATTTAATTTTTTTTTTTTTTTGCTCTGGCTAATCAACCCTAAGAATGAAAAAACAAAAAACAGTGACCTATCAGTATGGTGTATCAGATCACAGAGGAAAATAGAAACAAATAAAGCAGGATAGAAATTCAAAAGGAGAAAATCCTGGTTAGAATACATGCTACCTATCATCCCTAACTGAGGTTTCCACTAATATGGTGAGGAGTGATTAATATTTACCAGTAGGATCACAGCAGCTCCTGGATTATTTGTGAAGTCAGGTATCCCATGTCTTATGGGAAATCAGATCTCTCCTCAAACTCACTGCAGCTTTTCTGGGCTCTCCATTTTGTTGGTAACCTCAAGGTTTGATTTTTTGGCTTCTGTTGAATTTCCTGTTCTTTACTCTGTATCTTGCAGCTGTTCCTTTATCTTCATCTGGCACTAACCCAAGGAGGGTTACTGGCCCCTCCTCCTAGATTTCCCACCCTAAATTCACAAGAGGCAGCTGTGAATAGCAGACTGGAGATGGTGGATAATGATTGCCATACAGGGGAGCGGCATGGCCAATGTGCAGCTCTCTTCAGAAGCCAGCCTCAATCTGAAAACTGTGTTTCCTTGTTCTGTTTCCACCAACTTATAGCTAAGCCTCCTGTTACTCTCTTTTTTTTTTTTTAAGATTTATTTATTTACACATACAAGCTGGGGTACAGGTTAGAGGTGTGGGGCGGCAAGAGGGTTCACCAGAGACAGAGCTGGTACCAGAGCAGGCAGATCAGAAATACACTGCTGAGGGGAGCAGCGGGTAAGGCAGGAGAGGTCTGCGGCGCCATGTGGGATTTTCCCCAGCTGGGCGTCGAACTCGCGTTGCAGCTGCCGACAGCTCCACAGTACAGTGCTTAACCGCTGCGCCACCAAGGAGGCCCAGCCTCCTGTCTTTTTGGTCAACCTTCTCTCCTACTCTTCCTCCTATGTACTTCTCTATTCTTTCCATATTTCCCAATTTCTCATGCAGAATAATTTTGTGATCTTTTTTGTTGTTTCTTTCCATACAGAACCTGTACTTCTACTCCCTGGGCATCTCAAGATACCTTTCTAAACAGACAATTCTTTATCTAAAAAGAACTACTGTGTCTGTTTGCATATAAAGCTTTTAGTGTAGATATGTTTCTGTTTCAAGTAAATAAAAATTCAATATTGTTTATTTTAATCCATGTGATTATTTCCTCTCAGATAAATATTTTATAAAATTATCTTCAAAATAACATCTTTAGTTATCGCTAATATTGGTGCCTGAATCAACACATTTGTTCACCGTGCTGGTATTCAGGTTGGGACAAACCAAGGATTAGTCTTTACAAACGTATGTCTGAACTAAACCTTAAAATAAACTTGATTAATGACTACAAGTAAAAATTCCTTATATTTGAGACAGTATGTAGCCAGTTTGAATGAGATATTTCTAAACAACAGCAGCCATCCATGTCTTTTAATCTTGGGTACTCCCAAAGGAATTTTCTCTTTAGGAAAGACGTGAATTCATTCTTGACAGCAAATATTTGTCAAGCATCTACTTTAATGAGTCAGGCAGGTACTACGGTAAGTCCAAGGACTGAATGGAGAAGAAAAAATTGCACATCTCTTCACTCTTGGAGCTTATGTTCTAGTAGGGAACACAGGCAACAGGAAGGAAATAGATATTTATACACTGTGGGAAGAAAATCAGCATGGCGAGTTGGTAGAAAACAAGTGGGAGAAGATGGAGGTACTCCTGATTAGGCAGTTTGGGAAGTCCTCTTTGACCTGGACCTGTTATCTGAGACCTAATGTATATGAAGGATACAGTCATGCAAAAAAAAAAAAAAGAAAGAAAGAAAGGAAAAAAGAAAAAAAAAAGGAGAGGCCAGTGAATATGCTAATGCAGTAGTCTTGGTAAGAGATATTGGTACCTTTACACTAGAGCTGTGGCAGTACAGAGTAAAAGGACATGCAGTACAGATTTTGGAGGTAGATCTATAGTAGTATTTGCTGGTAGGGTCATTATCTATCTATCTAACTATATCTCTTTCCATATCTATATTTATCTGTCTATCTTATCTATCTATGTATCTATCTATGTATCTATCTATGTATCTATCTATGTATCTATCTATGTATCTATCTATCTATCTATCTATCTATCTATCTATCTATCTATCTATCTATCTATCTATCTATCTATCTTATCCATCCACCCATCCATCCATCCATCCATCCATCCACCCATCTATTTGTGAATAAGGGATAATGTCTACGTTTGTGCCTTGGGCAGCTAAACAGTTCATTTTGACACTAAAATAGAACAAGAACAGGTTTGACTCAGGAAATCTAATGTTCCATTTTGGGCCTATACATTTGAGATACTTTTTGGATATTCAAATTGAAGATATTGGATATATGAATCTGGAGTTCTGGGAAAGGTCAGGCTGGAAATACATATATTTGGAATAACACACAGATGTTATTTGAAGTCACAGATTGAATGAGCTCTCTTAGAGAGCTATTCTTAGAGGACCTGCAACTGAGGGTTGAGGCACTAGAGCATTTAGAGGTCAGATAGAGGAATAGAAGAGAGAAAAGGACTGAGAAGTGGAACCCCGTGAGGCAGAACAAAGCCAAGAGAGTCTGGCACCTTGAAAGTTGAGGGAGAGGTGGAACATAAAGCAGTCATGGAATCATGTCTATTGTATGTAGCACACCGCAGTGCAAGACTGCCAAATCTGTAACTTTCCTTAATTTGAAGCTACAGGTCAGGAAAGAATTCAACATTAACCGAATTAGGTATCTGAAGAGGCAGTAGTTCAGGGCATTTGCATGTGTTATGGTTCTTCCAAGCTGGTGATTGAATACACAGTGGCAGGCAGTGAGCAGGCAACTCCAGGCTGCCTTCATGTTGGCATAAATTTGTTGGCTGATTCCTCATAGATAGGACCAAAAGAGCTTTGTGATGAGAACAAAGTGTAAAGGCATGGTTATAAAATTAGCACAGGAGTTTCACAATTTCCATGGTAAAAGCAGGATCATCTTTGCTAATCTGTGCTTAATTCCTTTTTGCAGAAGCCATAGCTTGCTAGGAGTAAAGAGTGGTGTCTCTTTGCCATCCAGTTCCTTGTAGTTAAGTCCAGCCCGCAGCTGAAAGAAGCATCGATGGAAAGAAACACAACTTTTCATCTTATCTTACTACAAACAGCACTGACATTCTAGAAAGCCTTCTTTTGATGGCAAGTCCTGTGCCAATGAAGGATACAGACATTTTGATACAGGCTGTTTTGTTATCATCAATTTGCTGACACACAGCTTTGACACAGTCATTTTGATGCCAGGAACATCTTGATGTGGCTGCCTTGAAGTGACTGTTTTGATATGGGAACATTTTGACTCTGCCTAAAAACAAACCAATAAACTTTACACTTATGTGTGTATATATATATATATATATATATATATATATATATATATATATATATATATATACACACACACACATAAAAAACTATTACCAAGTGGTGTGCATTGGCAAACCTCACCCACTCTCTGAGCCTCATCTCATCCTCTACCTCCCACAACAGAAGCTAGATTACAGAGGTGGACAGTGGGACCCTGGAGTGGAAAATAATCACTAAGAGGGAAGTAGGAAAATGAAAACAGTGGTTGCAACTCAGCTGCATAACCTGAAGGAAATAAAAGGTGATTCTGTTCTTCTCATCCTGACTCAGTTCCTTAAAGAAGTCAATGCATTTATACAGTACTGGAAGGGGCTCAAAGAAACTGCTGGAAAAGAAACTCCTGTCTCCTCCCCGGAGCTTGCAAGAGCTATGCATGACCAAGCATTTGTTCGAGAGACATGCACCACTGATTGAAGGACAGTATCGCTGAGCAGGTTCACAAGGACCACAGTAATGCACACCCAAGCAGGAGGCAGCAAACCCAGGCTGACAAAGGACAGATGTGGGCATGGAGTCATCAGCTGGCCAGGCTGATCTAGGGCTGACATGCAGGTGTGGCTAAACAACAGGAGAAGGGAAGTAAAATGCCTTGGACTCCTTGTCTCTTTCATATTATCAGGAATTAATCATAAACCTATTATTAAGGGCCCTTAAAAACGGGATTCCTCTAAAGCAGATTCTTTTTCTCTCCAAGAATTCTCTCTTTAAGCAACAATAAAACTAGAACACTTACTCTAGGAACCAGTTAAATCATTAATATGATTAATGACATAATTTCTCCAGTACAAGGTGTTCATATCATTTAAATTCATGAAATAAAATATTAAATATTTTCATAAAGATGAATCTCTGTCTATTTCTGCTACCATTATCTATTCAAAGATTTGAAATGTTATTTAATTGAATTTGAAAATGTGCATGGAGGGTATTGAATGATATGTAATATGAAAATCTATACAGTGCACATGATTTGCTCCCTGGAAATATGAATTTCCCCTCTCCCAAATCCATTCATTTCACCTTTCACTGTAAGCACTTTCTATTTTGTTTTAGTTTCAACTCTTTCCAAATATTTTGACTTTAATTTAAGTCAGGAGATATACAATAATTTTTATTTGTATCAGTCACTTTGCTAGGCACTACAGGGGACAAAAATACAAATATTATAACAAACAGCCTCTGTCCTCTGGGAATATGTTGGGGGGAGATTAGACTTGAATAAACAATATAGGAAACAATTAGAGATATCACTAGGCATTCTTATGCATTTAAATATCATCTCATAAATTTCAGACACCATAAACTGGCATAGTCAAAATGGCTTGGGGACTGTAATGGCTAGAGCAACTAAACTCTGTTGAGAGAGGAAAGGAGAATGGCATTTAACTTTGGGTAGCCTACTCTGTGATAAGCACTGTGCTAAGTATTTTACATATCTTATCTTATTTAATCCTCCCAACATTCCAAGGAAAAAAACATTTGCCAAGGAGAATACAGTAGCTCAGTAACACAGAATCACACAGCTCAGATTTCAAGAGGAGTCTAAATTCAAAGCCCACAGAATCCATACTCACCTCATAAGGATGCAACAGTGAGGTCAGAGGGCAGGTAAGACAAGAACTGGTAGCTCTTAACACTAACGTACAATAAAACTTCAGATCATGGACTTAACACAGGTTGACAGAGTACAAATCTTGGTTTTACCACCTATTAGTTATTATCTCCCCCAAGTTACTTAGCTTTTTTGGGCCTTAATTTCCTCATCTGAAAGTTGAGTCTACTTCTTAGTGACTGATAAATTCCTCATAAAAATGAGCTATTATTATGAAGTGGGAGTGCGTTTCATTACTATTACAGATAGGGAGGGAGTTTCCCAAGGCCCCTTTCCCATGGTCTCCTTTTATGAGCTCAAGACAAGATGGGGGGCATGGACATTGGGTAAGCATGATCTAGGAAAGTCTCAATGTGGTAGTCAATGCTCTTTCTGGAAGGCCTGTGTGATGAGGGAAAGTCTGCTGAGGCAAAGTAGTCCTCAAATGATGCCAGTGGGAAGTTGAGCTGTCAGTCACAGAGGCTGCACAAAATACCAGGGACGTCAGATGACCTGCTCCCACTTCTGCCTGGCCACTCCCACAGAACCCCCCATAACATCTCTGCCATAGCCATCTCTGAAATAACCCCCAAAGACCCTCGTCTCCTAATAGTTATGTTTTCCTCCCACGTGGTGATCAACCAGCTTGATCTATATAATATGGCAGAAGTGATGGTCTTACACATCCTAGGGGAAGTAATAAAGGGCACGGTAGCTTCCTGATCTCTCTCCTCTTCTCTCTTTCAGATCACTGGCTGGCAGACTCCAACTGCCACATCTTGAGAACCCCTATGGAGAGGCGGACATGGGGAAAAACAAGGTGTCTTACTAACAAAATGTATGTAAGTGGGTTTGGAAGCAGCTTCTCCAGCTCCAACCAAGTCTTCATGGGACTGCAGCCCAGGCATGACTACAATCTCATGAGCGCTCCTGAGCCACAAATCAGCTAGATTTCTGAACTTTGGAATCCATGAACTAATAATTATCTATTTCCTTTAACTGCTAAGCTTTGGGGTAAATTGTTACAGAGCAATAGATAACTAGTAAAGTGTTCTCATTGCTGAGTTATCCCTCATTCCAGTGGGCTTGGTTCGGATATGTTTAGACATCTCTCCAGAAACATCCTCTCAACACACACACACACACTTCTCTTTCATCTTCTTTTCTATGTCTCCACGAAGTATTGAATCTTTTCTACTCTAGAGATTATCAACTTTCAATGTATTACCTGCCATAATTTTAATAGATTTGGGAGGTTCCTAAAGGTGTTTGGGAAAACACTTTTTTCTCGCTCTGACCCCCATTTCACTACAAGGAATAGACCACAAGGAACAGTTCCAGAAAGGAAATTCATTAGTAATTTAACATATACCATATAAAAATATTAGCCCACCAAATACATTATCTCCTTTCACAACCCTAAGGTGTAAGTATTTTCATTATCCCCATTTTACAGAAAAGAGGATGTCTTGCTTGGGGTCACATGACTGGTATGTAGCCTAATTAGGATTGAACTCCAAGCTTCAATGACTCCACAGTCCCTGTTTTTAACCTGTAGGCAACACTTCCTGCTTATACCAGTTATGTCATGATATTAAAACATAGTAAAAAGATGAGTTCTGGGGAGTCTATATTCACTACAAACACAGCCCTTAAAAGGAATCATTTTTGAATATGGATTTTACAAAATATTAATTTTATTCCCAGTCAAGTAGGTGGTATATACATTCCAAACTTATTTGTGGAGTCCAGTAAAATACTTCCCTAGGCAAACTCCTAGTTCTTGGATGAAAGCGGGAATTTAGCTAAGAGTGTGCACCACTATGTGGGTGACTCTCTCCCACTCTGGGCCTTTACTCCAGCCCCAGCTGGAATCTTTGTAACATGTTCCCTTCCATTCTTCAAAGCAGTTCTATCACATGTTCTCCACTCTCCACAAATCTTCACTCACCCCTCCCACACACACATGACTTCCCCTTCACTCTCAGCAAATGACTCAATACCCACTGATAAGAAAAGTACAAGCCACCAGTGATAACCTCTTTGACTTCCCACAGCCAGTCTTGAGGTCTGACCTCCCACCAGATCGCTCCCATCCACCTCTGTGGTTACAGTAAAGTGCTCTTCTTCCTCCTTCTCTCCACAGTAACACCCCTGCTTGTCTTTTGGAACCCAACTCTCCTGCTTTCTCAAGAATTTTACTCTGTTGATTTCTCCCTCTTTCTTCATTGTCTGCCTTTCCCTGTCTTACTAAATCCTTTCATCAGCATTTAAACTGCCCAAGTCACTGCTTACTGTATAAAAACAAGATGAACAAAAATTTGCCCCTGACCCCCACCCTTTCTCTCTTCCCTTTCTCAGCCATGAGTCTTAAGGAATTTTCCATACTTGGTGTCACTACTTCCTTATGTCCCACTCACTCTTCACCCACCACATCTCAGTTTTTGCCATCAACACTTCTCTCAACCTACATCACCAAGGACACCAATGACCTCCTAATTGTAAATTCCTAGGGACACTGCTCACTCCATTTATTTCTTCAATAGTGTTTGACGCTAGTGCTCACTGTCTCTTGAATTGCTCTCATCATTTAGCTGGATTTTCTTTCTATTTCTCTGACTGTATTATCTTTTCTTTAAGGATGAAACCTCAAGAAACAACATGGAACCTGTAAATATAGGTCAGTGTGCAGCTGGCAACTACAGGTCCTATCAGGTAGACAAAGAAAATAAAACCTTGTAGGGAGCACCTGTAGAGCACAGCAGGGGCCCCTTGCACATAGCTCACAGCAGGAGGTGGTCACCTATGATTCACAGCAGGGGTGCAGTGCCTATATTTCTCAGCAGGGGGGCAGAGCCTATAGTTCATAGCAGGAGATGATTACAGTGCAGAGCAAGAGGATAAAAACTAGGGAACCAACAGAGAGCCAGGAAAATAAGGTCCAGCTTCCTCAGAGAGATATCCTCTTAGATATCTTCTCTGTTTTACCAACCTTTAATGGCTGCCTATATTTCCACCTATTGGATTAGGTTGGAGTTCTTTTCCATGCACACTTTAAGTCTTATACAAATAAGGGCACTTGTCTAAAAATGTGTGTATGTCGTGGTGATCAGTACCTTGAGTTAATATATATCTTAAATACTGTCTGATATCCTATACTTCTCTTGCTCATGGTACATTTGTCTGTTTTCTTTTCATAAACTCAAGGTACTTGAGATCATGGCAATCAAATAAAGTGGGTAGGATTTAGGGCCCTGGAGCAAGATTGCCTGAATTCAAATTCACACTCTGCAATGTTTTATATTTGTGACATTATGCAACTCATGCCTCAGTTTTGTCATCTGCAAAATGGGGACCATAACAGTACCTGTCTCACAGAGTTGTGATAATTTAATGAGGAAAGCTAAGTGAAGCATTTAAAATAAATGCCTTCACATGGCAAACATTCAACTGAAGACCATCATTACTTTTGAAAGTAGGTACTGTATCATTTTGTTCCGTAAAGTTGCTCGCTAAGTATTTATGAAATGAATAAATAGAGTGTTTGTATCTAAACTTGTTATCAAAATGATTAACGTTAACCCCAAAGTGAATTTTAAATACATAGCACTATTCATAAAAATTACACTAATATGGTCATTGGTCACTTGGAGCTTTTTGGAAATGAGGTCATTCTGATTCTACCCAGGGCAAGCAGGGACTTACACGCTCTTGAGGAGGGAGGTCTGAATCAAACAGGACACCTCAAGGTTCCAGAAGGTGTTGTGGCTAACTCTGAGGTAATGTCTTCTTTATGTAAATGTGACTGTTAAAAGCAAGAGAACATTAAGGCAACTGTTTTAACTTGTTTTCTAGTAATTTAAGACTCCTGGGCCCTCCATTCTCCCAGTGTCATAGACACCTGTAATCTCATTCATCCTGCTGAAGGAGTGACCTTTGTTCTGTGGATACTTTCCCTTCCAGAGTCATAGAAGCTTAGCCTTAGTTTAAGCTTCACAAGCTTATGTGATTTAAAAGTCAATTTTTAATAATGAAAGCAGTGCCACCAGATCTTGGTAAGGGGAGAGAGAGAGAAGCAGAATAAAGTGTTTAATATAGGTGGGCTTGTTTCCAAAGAAACAAGAGAGAACTCAGGTGACTTCAGACAAGTTTTCAGAGTTTGAGAAAAAGTTGGACCAGAAACATGGAGGACAGCATGATGCCAGAGGCCAGTAAATAAATGTGCATCCCCCGCTCTTTATTACTTGCCTCTCTCATCGGCCTCCTGCTTCTTCTAGGGATAGACAGGCACTGACACAGAATTTCTGTCTTCATAAAGAAAGCTGGCCTCTAGGGAAATGACCTTGATAGACTGTACTATAAATATAATATTAATCAGAGCAATTTGCTCTTGAATTATGCTTTCCTTTCCCAATATCCCAGAGCAACTCTAGGAGAGAAGCAAAAAATCATAATCACTGGCCATTTAATGAATGTGTAAGTGAAGGTCAAAAATTCCAACATGGTGGAGAAAACAATCAACTCCTGTCTCCAAGAGAAAGCTATTTCTCAAAATGGGCTCAATTCAAATAGGCCCCACAGATGGCACCTCCCACCCCTTGCCAAATGGTCTCTGTGTTGGAGTCCTAGAGCAAGGGGACAGGGAAAACAAGGTTAAGGCTCAGGAATGACCTGAACAACCCTTACTCCCAGGTTAGCCTTCTTGCAAAGGACTGTTCTTCAGAGAGTCTAGGGCAGGAAGAACCAGCCTATTGTCAGTAAGAAGAAAGTAAAGTAGGAACTTGCAATCACAGCCTGTTGGCAATAAGAATAACACATTGCATCAATTTGTTCTACCCTCTCATTGGATGTGAGCATGATTTTTCAGGTCAAATGAATGCCTGATTTCAACAAGAGCAGGCCTCTAAATATACCCTAAACACATGTCATCAAATGAACATTCCACTCAGTGAAAGGAATGTTTTCAGCTAAAAGGTGGAACACTGAAAGGGGAGCCCCTCGGGCCTCCTTGCCTAAGAGCCTGGGCAGCCAATTTGGTGGCTGTTTTACAAGTCAAAAGCTGATCTTTCAGCTCTCCACTGGTCCCTCCACGTGAGACTAGAAAATGGAGCTGCTCCCTCTGCCTCTAGTGACCTGCTGAGTAATAAAGGTTTGTGGAGTTGCTTTGTTTCTTTTTTGTTTTTAAATTGGAACGAAACTGACAGTCTTGCTGACGACAGGGAGGGCCAGGGCAAGTTAAAATCCACCTCCAGCTCTGCAGGGAATGAAGAAGCTGAGGCTCATTCCTGTCAGCAGGTGTGAGTCAGACACACAGGGAGCCCCCAAATTGAGTAAGAAGCTGCCATTTTGTCGTCAGCATTCCCACCACCGCTGCACAGAAATAAATAGTTTGAGAAAATGATCCAGGATAAAAGAAACAATTCGGCTGGGAGTCAGACTGAATAGAAGGTTCCCATTGAACACAGCTTCATTATGCAACTTTTCCTTTCACTCAGGGATTCCAACTCATGGTGGAACCAATTGTGACAAGGAAGTGCTGACAGCCCTGGGAACCAGCAAAGCTGGCCTTGGTTCACAGCTTTGAAGCTCCATCTGATCACTGAATTGTTAGTTGAGTGTAAGCAAGTGAACTTGGCCTCCTTGAGTCTCGGTTTTTAAATCTGGGAACTGGGATTGGTAACCTCGATCAATAGATTCATGTTTATACCTAGTGCCTGAGTTGGAGATACATCATAACACTTATAAAGGTCCCCCCACATCTCCCTGGAGGTACTTTTCTTGTTTTCCTGTTTATTTTATACTGAAGTTCTGCCTATCCATCTCTTTTCTTCTGGTCACTGCTAGAGAGACAGTGATCGACTTGTATTTGTCTAGCCCATGCTACATCAAAGGAGCCTAAATACACTCAAGACAAAACTATCCCATAACCAATTAGTGAGACAGATTGGGATTGAACATCACAACTTTATTCTCTGGCAATTATCTTTACTATCTGCTTAAGTTTTAACTGTTCGGTAAGCTATAGGTAGTTCATTTGGAATATAGTTTGCCAAGAGGACCTGCGGTGGATAGTTCATCCCCATGAGCAGGAAAATGGACCATAAATCCTTTTCCTTGTTTCGTGATAAAGTCCAGAAAATCAAAACATAAACCCCCCACACACACATCGGGTTTCACAATACAGTGGTTCTCAATCAGAAGTGTACATCAAATAATATATTTTAGGGCCTCTTTCACACCTACTAGAGCAGAATTTCTTGTGCATGTATAACTGGCAAAGGTGCCCTCCCCCGTAATCCTAATGAGACCACTTGAGTAAGATGCATAAATAAAGTTACTTAGATCAAATGGCCTCCAAGTGACCTAGGGACCGATGGTCCTTTCTCAATTCATGCTTGTTTCTTCCTTCTAGTTGCTCAGGTCAGAATCTTTGAAGATTCTCAACACTCCATATCCAATGTCTAACAAATCTTGTTGGCTCTGTCTACTTTCAAAATAGTTCCAGGGCCTCCCCGGTGGCGCAGTGGTTGAGCGCTGCACTGTGGAGCTGTCGGCAGCGTGCGATGCGGGCTCGACGCCCAGCCTGGGAGAATTCCACATGGTGCGGCAGACCTCTCCTGCCTCGCCCGCTGCTCCCCTCAGCAGTGTATTTCTGATCTGCCTGTTCTGCTCCCCACTCTGTCTCCGGTGAACCCTCTCGCCGCCCCATGCCTCTGGCCTGTACCCCAGCTTAAAAAAAAAAAAAAGTTCCAGGAACAACAAACATGTTTTCATACTTAGGATTCATTACTTTTGCTGATACCCTAATACAGTCTTTTTTCTATAGAGCATACAGGGTGATTCTTTCAAAATGTTAAGTCTGGTGAGTTCACTCCTTAGCTCACACCCATAGCCCCCACCTCCCAGGGCTCCCTCTTTCACTCAGAGTAAATGGCAAAGTCCTTACCATGGCGACCAGGGCTCTTCTGGCCTGGAAACTGCCCCCTTCCCCCTCGCTTCCTGTACCCCACTACTCTAGCAAAGGGGCCTTGCTCTTCCTAAGCACATTCTCATCTTAGGTTATTTGTGCTGGCTCTTCCATCTTTTGACATCCTTCTTCAGACATCCACAGAGTTAACTCCATCAACCATCAAGTGTTCATCTCTCCCTTCTCAATGACCCTAGTGAAAATCCCAACCACCCTATGTCACTGACAGCCTGCCTTCTCACCCCAACTCTTCCAATTGTTCTTACTCTGATCAACTTTTTCTTTATCCCCAAGCATCGACCACTTATTAGTCTATTATAACTTATTTTTGTGTGTTTTATCTCCCCTGTTTAGAATGTAAACCCCACAAGCACAGGACGCTATTTGTTTTGTTACCTAATGTTGCCCAAACACTCAGAATACTACACAGCACATAGCCACTGCTCAAGAAATGCTTGTAGCATTTAATGAATGAAGTTTCTTTATTCCAGAAAGAGCAAATCAAGTAGGTGAATCACCTTGCAGAATGCTGCCTCAGCAAAATTCCTTCCCAATTAATTGAGTTTCCACGAAGGTGACAATAACAGCTTATATGATATTTTAAGACCCTTGCAGCACCATATTCTACAGATGCCATAAAATATGCTACCCCTGTTTTTCAAATCAAGAATTAAGAGTTGTTAAATTCCTTCTATGCTGGCAACCAATAGCAAAATCAAAAGAGTTGCTAGAAATTTCACTTTAGCTATTCCCCTGCTTGTGAATACACTGGAAATGGGGGGAAAGAATATGGCTTTAGTCTTGGAACTTCTAGCTTCTACCAGTTGGGGAGGGGTCAAAACCAAACTGTTGGAAGGTTCATTCTCTGAAATGAGTTAGTAATAGAAACTCAACTCATCACAGAGAATATGTTTAAAGAGAGAAAGATTTCACTTCACATGTCTATTTTTATTTTATTGGGTTTTATCACAGCTTCCCCCAGAAGGGTTAGCCCAGCAGGGCAGAGACATCAAGAACATCAGGACAGTGATCCAAGGCAGCTGCCCTCACCCCTGGTGGAAACACAGTCTCTGAAACCTCCCCCCTCACAGGACAATGCTCTTAATTAGCTGCACCATATTTTGCAGAGAACAAAAGCTCCCCACCCCTCACAGGAAAAGCTTTTCCAGGAGATATCTCATTGGGGAAGCGCCAGGCACACAACAGGGAGAGAACATACAGGCTGTTCTGAGCTCTGCAAAGAGACACAAACTCTGGATTCTCTAGGGAGCCGCAGAGGTTAGCCCAGCACATTTTTTCTCCATGTGACAAGCATGTGCTTCACATACCCTGAGGTGGCCAACTTTAGAGGACCCCTCTACTCCTCCTTCCCCGCCTCACCAGCCAGGCTTAGTAACCTGGGGGTGGCAAAATAAGCTGGAATAATCTTCAGAATTAAGCATCTGGGGAGCAGTAGGGAAGGAACTGGGAGTTTATTTCAGGTGACAGACATAGAGCAGGCCCCTATTTTTTCCTGAGACTATAATAATATTTCTGGAATGGGGCTGCTTGAATCATATGTCTCTTCATATCACTGTGTGGGAAGTCTCAGTTATGAGCCCAACCATCGAAGGGTTGGTGGTGCTTTTAGGACTGGGTAGGGGTGGTGGGGCGGTGCAAAGAAGTCTGGAGGGTGGAGAAAGGGGGTGCAAGCCAAAAAAGCAACTGAGGAAAGGCCTGCCTTACCTGAGGCTGTTGTGCAGGAACAAAGAAGATGGGGCTAAAAAAAAATCTTTCCTCAGCAACAGTTTTGATTTTTCCCCTCCCCCAATGAAATGTGTTTTTTAAAAATACAGAGGAAAAAAAAAATCTTGTTTAAGTGCCTCTTCCTGAGTCAGTCCACTGTCAGGAAAGGAAAATCCAAATGCTCAAATATTCTATTTTTGTGCACCGAGGCTCCAGGCCGTGTGCACAGACTCTTCCTTACTCTGAAGGAAAGGAAGTTGGGCGTGAGGCCTCTCTGTCACAGAGGCTGGGATGGAGGGAAGCGGCACAGCTCGAAGGCTGCTTCTCCATGCAGTCGACATTTGAAGGAATCATGACACAGTACAGTCTGCCTTGGAATTGGCATGGAGTTGCTTTAAAAAAAGAAAGTGCTTCTCTGATTATTCTTTAGGCAAACAATTGTAGAACTCTACTTTAACTGAAAGTTTAAACAGCTGCATTAATATTGGGCTGCTTCTGGTCATTAAGCTTTACTGCCATCACCTGCCTCTTGGCTACTGTGTTGATAAGGACAGAAGGCCTGAGGAAGAGTGCCACGTTTGATGTGTGGGCCAAGCAAAAGTCCTGCGTCAGTAATAAAAGTTATAAAACAGCAGTTACCTCAGTAAAGAAGGCCTCTCTCTGTACAGTGTGTGTATATTTTGTGCATCAATTCACAGGTTTGTTGTTTCTTTGTTGTTTCTCCTCTATGTTGCCTTAACCCAGTTCAATGATGATGCTAAGGGCTTCCAGTCTGGGAAATGGGATGCAGCCCACCCTGCCTCCCCACTGGGCGTGGCCCTGCTCCTTCTCTACTCTGTGGAGATGGCCTTTTGTGAGCATGGCATCTGTTAAGAGGGGCTGTGGGCTTGTGAGAGTCTGTTCCTGCCTCTTTCACTCTCTGTCATGAGAATCAGAACTTCAAAAAGAGGCTTCTTTTTCTAAAGGGTTTCCTGAGAAGCTGGTGGCTAAATATGGAGGATGGAAGCTGAAAAGTTTTATTTAAAAGGAGAGACTGATTTCTTTGGTTCTGCTAGCTTATTAATATACCAAGGTAGCCATGACGCTGGCACAGGCGGGTTCTCTCTAAAACACAGATCTGATCATGGCAATACTCCTGCTCTTCAACCTTCAATGACTCCTCAGTCCCCTTAAGCTAATGCCCAGGTATCCCCTTTAGGATTTACAAGATGTCTTTCTGGGAAGGTCCCTATTACTGTGCTTGAGACCACCTCCACCCCTCCCCACCACACCTGCAATGCTTAGCATACTTCCTCTGGTCCCCGCTACCACTGTATTAACTTACTTTATCTCTTTCAGTCCCTCAAATATCTGCTGCCTCTCTCCCCCAACTTTCTAACACATTTTTTTCCTAACTATTCCTCACTCATCATTCATATTCTTGCATTCAGCATTTTTTTTTAAAGATTTATTTTTTATTTTTACATACAAGCTGGGGTACAGGCCAGAGGTGTGGGGCGGCGAGAGGGTTCACCAGAGACAGAGCGGGTAGCAGAACAGGCAGATCAGAGATACACTGCTGAGGGGAGCAGAGGGCAAGGCAGGAGAAGTCTGCCGCGCCATGTGGGATTCTCCCTGACCGGGAGTCGAACTCGCGTTGCCGCTGCCGACAGCTCCACAGCGCAGCGCTCAACCACTGCGCCACCAGGGAGGCCCGCATTCAGCATTTTTGCCACAGAGACGCTTTCCTTCACCACCCTGACTATAAAGGTTTTTCTCTTCTTGGGGTTCCCACAAACCTCCTACTTCATCTATCACTTTACACACTGTCATTATGTTTTCACTCATCTGTCTCACCTACCAGATGGTAAACACCTGTGGGCAACAGTGTTTTGCCCACTATTGTCTAGCAGAGCATGGACAGGCCTGTTACTGTATTTGTTGAATAAAGGTGACAATATCACAAAAGTGGGCCCCATGGTCCTTTCCAGATTTGCATTTGCCATGCTTATTATATACATTTACTTACATAAATTTATTTTTTGTTCTTTCGTCTCCTTATTTTTGCTTTTTTATTTTAAATTTCATTATTTGTTTTCTAACTTTTCTTGCAAAATTTCTTTTCCACACACACACACACACACACACACGATATGTACAGATATAAACATTTATACCTTTTTCATTTTGTCATATTTGTTTTATTTGAGAGCCTGCTGAGATGGGAAGGGCAGAAAATGTGTGGCAGTTGGGCCACTCTGAACTCCCTCTCCTTTCCCTCTCCCATCTCACCTTTTCCAAGAGGCCACCCCAGGGGTCTGTGTGTGCAATATCCCCATTCAGGGCTGCTGGGAAAAATCCTTATTTGTCTATGTCAGATTTAGTAATTTATCCTATTTTTTATTAATTTTAAGATTAAATGACTAGTAGTCATAATTACTTCAAATGATTTATATTTACGCCTATCTCTCCTACACTTTTATGGAGAATAGGAAGAAAGTCTTTTTTAATCAATCTTTTTAATACCTGATGTTGCAGTACTTAATCTGTAAGCATCTCATGAATGAACATAGGATGACTTAGAGTCTAATTCTTCCCTGGAAATAGAATTTATTACAGCACGATTGTGGAAATGCTTGCTAGATATACTTGGTGATGTGGCAACTGGACTAAATTTCTTAAAATCAGCTGTGGTTCCAGGATGGACTCAGAAACCCTAGGCCAGAACTCTGTGGGTGCCGCAGTCCTGGCTGGTTGGCAGGAGCAGGAAACCCGAAGCTTGGGAAAAATGTTGTTCCAGGGTGCCCTCTAGTGATCCAAAGCACCACTAGGTCAGAAGCCAGGGCTCTCGAACTTGAGCAGGAAGCAGAATTTTGGAGGATCCTGATAAAACTATAAATGCCAGGATGCCAGGCCGTCTGGGAGACCAATACTTTGAATCAGCATTCTCAGGGATCTGATCACAGTCCTGAGATCACTTTGTGAAATACCCAGTAGATGAAGCCCATCACCCAAACTCATTCTTCCTTGGGGATAGATCACTGACTTGCTGCTGGCTACTCTAGTGTGAGCCTGAGTGAGAAGAGAGAGACAAACACAGAAATTGCCTGGCTTCTGGTATAGAGTACAGCCTAGGACACACAAGAATAGCCAGCAGCATTTTCAGTTGTACCATTGAGTAAATATTTGAGGAACGGTTGATTGTGCCACCTTCTCTTGTGTCTGTTCTCCTATCTAATGGAGGGCAGCACCTTTCCTCTTTTTGTGCCCTTCTTGGCAAGGGGCACCTGGCTTCTACTGTGCACACACTCCATGACCCATCAGACTGTTTACATATATTATTTCTGGAAGTCCCTGGGATCATCATAAGCAGCGCATTCCTTGTGTGTCACACAACCAGGAAAGGATTGTCAGACAATGGGATCAAGCATTGGCAACAGCTAGAATTTGCTTTTGTGTATTCAGTACTCACATTCTGTTAAGTAAACTCACTAGAAAGACAAATAAAGCAACAACCACATCCTTTTCTCTATTGTAAAAATAGTTAATTTATGCTCACACACCCAATAGACAGTGTCCATCAGTGACAAAAATAAAAAAGCATCTCTGAATCCCCACTGTTGCATTTCTTCTTGATAATTTCAACTGAAGGCTGCTGTTTTATTTAAGGGCTATTAGTACATTAAAATGTTTGTTGAGCCTTGCAAAGTGATCGAATACTCTGATGTGCAGTCTAGCACTGAAGTCTAATTCACTTATGTACTTTGTCATGTACTAGTATTACCTAATGAATTTAGTAAAATGGTAAAAGCCACATATTGAGTGTCTACTATGTTTCAGGACACCTTATTGGATCAGGGAAATACAAAAGTAAGGTAAGGCTGAGTGCCAACCCTGTGAGGATCAGAACCTAGAGGGAACATTGTCTTTGATTCAATGTGACAAATATCCTACCAGAAATATGAGCTAGGATAGCACAGACCAATTGCTTCTCTCCTTGCAGCCAGTTAGAGAAACGCTATCTCAGAAGTACTCTAATATTATTTTATTTTTTTGTTGAGGCATCACTGGTTTACAAGACAGTGTAAGTTTCAGGAGTACAACTTCCCACCTACATAAATACATATAACATACCACACCCACCTCCAAATTTCTGGTTACTGTTCATCTCTACCCAAACAACCCCTCTGCCCATTCCTCCTCCTCCTCTAAGAGTCAATAATTGATGAACATTAGAATTTTCATGAGGAGTGGATAAAACCACATGACTCATTTTCAAATTATCTTGGACAAAGAGTTATCAGTTCTCTCCTCACAGATAACAATGTTTTCTTCCAAACCCTCCCTCCCCCTCTCCCTCCCCTAATTCTATATCTTTAAAACAAAACATGGCTGACCCAATGTCATCTGATTTCAGTCCTGCTCATGTGCTTGTCTGGAAAACTTTAAGCATAAGTTCACAGATTCTTTAATGAGAAAACTCATTAAAAAGCCGTCTGAAATGGGGAAACAAATTGCATGTAAAACACAGCCCACTCTTTTCCTCTTCACTTCCTTCTCCCCCTTCCAGACTGCAGTGTTATAAATGACAAGGCGAAGTGAGTCATGAGGTCAAAAAAGGCACTGCGGAATGGCTCTGTCTTTACCTTGCCGCTTTGATGACATTGACATTTATCTTGCTTCACTGCAGCACTAAAATGTGGCCCAAACAGCAGGAGGGCCCTGTGTGTAATGATGGCCTTGGTAAAGCCTTTCATTGTGTGTATTTGGGTGGAACTTGATCTTGTAATTGGCGAATGCACACATTGTCTGGCTTCAGAGCCTCTCCATAGAAAGCTTGTTTGTTCCTGGTGCACGGCAGATTTCCTTCCTTTCAGGTGTATCTGTGACCACCTTATGAAGGTCTCCTCGGGAATGTTTCTTCAGGATGGTAGCGATCTTTCAGAGGCAGGGGGATGGCCCAGCTACAAAGTGTCCTACTAAGCCACACTCTACCCCTCTCAAGTCAGGAGTTGCAGGAGCTCAGAGAGGCTTCCTGCCTCCTGGCTGGAAAGGAAGTGATGGTGGTGATTGTCCACTGGGAGGAAAAGATGGGAGGTGGGCTTTTCTTTTTTTTTTTTCTTCTTCTCTTATCCTGGAATTTGCAAAAGGAAGACTACAAATACCAAACAATCCTTCTGCACCTGGCAGCCAGGCAATATTTGTGGGGGAAAAGGAAATCCTTCCCACCACTTTGCTTTTGGTTTTGTAACTCGCTGGGATCGAGGCATTTACAATCAAGTAATTGCTGTTTGACTGTCCTGTTCAGGTAGAAAGACTACATCCTTTAAAGTCAGAAGACCAGGGACTATGCCCCACCTTGGTCGCTTGTTGGCTGTTTGACTCTTGAGAATTACAAAACACCTCAAAATCTCGGTATCTTCTGTGCGTATGTGACAGGCTCTGAGTGCCAGGCACGAGGAATACAAAAATAGAGAAGTCACTGTCTCAACACTGGAATTTTTCATAATCTATGGGGAAGACAGACACATGAACTATTACAACACAATATGATATGTGCTTTACAAAACTCTGGAAGGGTCGCCATGAAAGTAGAAGGAAGGAGAGTCTGTGTTTTTGAGATGGGGGGAAGGTCAAAGGTGATGAGGTGATGCTTAGGAAAGGCCTTGTAAATCAGAAACTTGAGCAGAATTTTGAAGGCAAGGAGAGGGCGAGAGAACTCTGTTTGTCAACATTTTAAGCAGTGGCAGAGAAGAATTGAGGACAAGACTGAGAAGGAAAAGGCTAAGAAGTAGGAGGCGAGTCAGCTAGAATGGTTTCAAATGCTGAGAGGCCAGTAAGTTCTGACAAGCCCCCTGGGGACAGGACAAATGGGAAATCACTGGTCATGTCAGTAGTAACAGTTTCAGAGGCATTTGGGGGAAGATCAGTGGGAAGTGTTGGGAAGGAGAGCAATAGAGCTGCATGTTTGCAACCTCAGGGGTTGGGCTGTGAGGAGAAGATGAAGAGGGTATTGGATAGAGAGGGGTGAAGAGGATGTTGGTTGTTTTTGTTTATGATTGAAACTTGGGCATCATTCTATACTATGGGGAAGGAGGCAGTAGAGAGAGAGTTAATTCAAAGGAGAGAGATGGGATTAAATGGGGTTAATACCTACCTTGTAGAGTTCTTCTGAGGATTAAACAAAATCCCCTAGGTGAACCATTTTTTTGTAAAGAGATGCATATAAGTGAAGTATGATTATCCTGCTATTGAAATAAAACCTTCATGCATCACAGGGCATTTGAGCCCACTTATCACTTGGTTGCTGAGATAGGCAAATCTCCCTCTCCATAACCTTTTTGTACATGTTGCTCTCCTACTTCCTTTTGCCATTACTTTAGACCTTACAGCCTAAGAATGAATAGAGCCCTCCTTGACAGTTCTTCCTGCCAAACAACACAACTCACCAGTTCCCCTGGATCACAACAGGAAGCTGGGGGTGATAAGTGGTTAAGGGAGTGGACAGGAGCTTCCTCATTTTTGTTAGGAGGTGGGACTCACACCCAGACCTCTTGGAACCTTGTTTTGTCAGCTTAATTAGCTTTTCATCAGATAATCCTGGAGCCACATGGGCTAAGAAGTACACTGTCCCCTCACCATACCTGTGACCCTTTGCCATCTCTATTTAGGGACTGCAAACCCCAATAGGGCAGACATTTTTATCTGTTTTGTTTGTTGCTACATCCCCAGTAATTATGGCAGTGTCTGCCACATGGATGGTGTTTAATAAATACATGTTAAGTGAATGAACTCACCAATTCATTCATCCTTTCATTGATTTAGTCAAAATGAGGATATACTGTGGGGTCAACCACCAAGCTCATTCTCGATAATCAGGATAAGAAATTCTTGCCATTGTTCTTTAAATGCATATTCTGTGCCAGGCATTTTATATACATTCATTTTTTGTAATCACAATCATTTTGCACATGGGGAAACTGAGACTCAGAAAGTAGCCACTTGGTTTAGGATACATGGCTGGAAAGAGTTGAAGCTGGAATTCCTGAGAGCTGCCATTCATTGAGTGTGAGTATGGCCGTGGAGTTGCTTACCTCCTTTAATTTTAACAGCTATCAATGGCATAGGGTATTATTTTGCTTGTTTTTTTTTTTAAGATTTATTTTATTTATTTATTTATGCATACAAGAACTGGGATATAGATGTAGGGGGTGAGAGGATTCACCAGAGACAGAGTGGGAGCAGAACAGGTAGATCTACTGAAATACACTGCTGAGGGGAGCAGTGGGCAAGACAGGAGGGGTCTGCCGTGCCATGTGAGTTAGCTCTTTGGCTGGGGATTGAACTCATGCCTTAGTGGTTAGCGATAACTTGATAGTGCTGAGTCTTTGACCACTGTGCCACCAGGAAGGCCCTTATTATTCTTTTATAGAAGAAGAAATGGAGGCCCAGGGAGGTAAAATTGAACATAGGTACATCTGATTCCAAAGCCCCCAAATCTTTTCACTTTTGCTATGCTATCATCAGAACCAGCCACAGTGCTCACAGCTTGGATGCTGAGCTCGATAAACAGATAAAATCCACTTGAGTGACAAGATTAGTGAGCTAATACAGGTTTCTACAAAGTTCTAAGGGGTAGAATTTGTTCTCCCTGGGGAAGGTGGGGGTTGGAAAAGCTTCATAAAATTACCAAAATGCTCAGGGATTTGTAAGTGGGTTCCATAATGGTGGTTTAAGGTAGGAAACAGGCTCCTGCATCAACAGGCTCCTGTCATGTTTGGGAACATGGCAACATTGGCCCAGGTCTCCACTGCTTCCTAATTGGTCCATCTGAAACCAGGAATTTAGCTTGTGTATCTGCTGCTACCTGCTAAGTAATGATAACATGTCAGAACATTATTTCATTAAAATCATATTTATTTGTAAAATCATATTATGTGTGTGTGAAGACTAAATAATCACAGTATTAATCTTACACAACTTTAAGTTTAAATGAATCAATAAATTTTCAAGTTAAGGAGGTATAGAATAGGGTAGTAACTCCTAATAATGTGTTAGCATCTCTTCCTGCTTTTGTCTCTTAACTGCTGGAGGTTATTTTCTTTATATTCTCTCCTTCATGGAATTCATCTTTTTTCTAGGCTTGAATTACTGTAAAATTCCTATAAAATTAAGGTTAGAACTACAAGCAAAGCACTGCTTTAACATGCAATATACAATGCCTTCTTTGTCTGCTCTCGGGCATTTTTGAAGGAAGGCACAGTGGGCGGCCGAATACCATTGTCAGGGCTCTGGCATCAGGCAATTAGGAGACTTCTAAACTGTTCCATTTCCTAGCTATATGGCCTTGGGCAAGTTCCTTAACCTCTTTCAGCCTGTATTCCTGCTCTATGAAAGAGTGGCTATAATGGCATCCTAGTAATAGGACTATTGTGTGGACCAATGAAATAATGCAAAAGCACTTAGTGATTGGTTTGTTATAAGTTAACAATAAGTGCTGTTGTAATGATAATTATTATCACTCTTATCACTGGCAGGAAGAATCTAGGTGACAGCAATTTGAAACATATGAAGTACTAAGCAAATATGAAATATTATTATTATGTATACTGTTGAAGTGTTAAATTCAAATGATTCTGTAGAGAGAGAAGTGAACAGGAAATCAGAACAACCAGCTTCTAACTTCTACCACTAACCCGCAGTGTGACCTTGGGCCAGTCTCAGAATTTTTTCTTTCTCCTGTAAATAAAACAGTTAAAATAGATTATCATCATTCATCCCCAGCTCTGAAATTCTGATTCCATGAGTCTTAGAACAAATAAGTTAGGTAGCAAATCTGATATGGTTCTTGGAATAGAGTAGGTCAATATGTACCACATACCTCAGTGACCCAAGTTCATTTCTGTATCTGATAAATGTTAACCCTGGCTGTGAGAATCAGAAAGAGCATCCAGAAAATTTCAGAGAAAAGGTAAACTCCTACACACTTCAGGAGTCTTAGAGGACCTCAGTGTGGAGAAGATACATATCTATAATGGCAATATTCAACTAGTCAGATAATTGATATGACAATGCCCAGCAGCTGTATGCTTAGCAGGGAAGTGGGTACAAGAGCCCTTAACATTTTTTGGATTTATGTCTTAGGAATGTGCTGGTAGCTCTCCCATACGACTTCAAAGTTCCTGTTTCCTACCTTCCTAACATAGAGTACCTACTATGTGCTAAATGTGGTTGTCAACTCTGGGTCATCAGGTTTCTGTTCTCAAGGAACTCACAAGCTATTGGATAAAGCATTTTTAACCATGGGGGATTCATGTACATGTTCAGTATGGTCCTGTGTGGTGATATATTGTTTGACTCTTCTGTGAAAACAGAGCTGTGTGTGTATTCAGCACTGACTTACTTCTCCACCCTCAGCCCTCCAGCAGCTTCTGGATATTAAATATTATCTCTTCGTGTGAGTTGTAGCAGAAGGAAGAGTCATCTGTTCCACTTTTACTTCTTAATGAGTCCTCAAACTGGTTTGCCGGGCAGCTATCGATTGTTTTTCTTCCCTGAGGACTGGTCAATTCAGTTTCAGCAGCTTGGTTTTATTCTCTAAGAGGGCTCACTTTTTATTCTTCTTGTTCTCTTTCCTCCCCACCATCCGCCCATAAGACAAAACAACCTGAAACTATAACAAAAATTAGATAGTATGCTGTGGTGGCAGCACTTTGATGGATAGGTTAAATATTTCTTTTGCTACTATAGCAACTACTATAAATGCTTCCTCGCTTTCCTCTAAGCTCTTTGGAAATGTGAAAGTTATTTTGCATATGAGTGCTTAAAATCACCTCTATTACCTAAGGTACTTACATCTCCCTCCAGAATTCTTCTTAAAGGGGCTTTTACTATTTTTTTCTGATACTGTGATAAATGTAGAATATAGTATTCCTAGGTTTCTCTAAATTACAAATTTTCATATTTCCTGAGAATGACAAGGCTATTATGAAAAAAATTCCATAAAAATACTTAATTAAAAATCAAAGACTTGCTGCTTAAAGATACTCCTAATTACCTGAAAAATTGACACCAGAGAACTGAGTGCTCATTCAATAACTCTTTAGATAAACATGTCTTAAATGCCTCAAAGTGTTGCTTTGTGCAAAGTATTGCAAACATCGAGGAGATTAAGAAATGGTTGCTGTTTTCAAAGAGTTGGGTTAAAAATTGCTAGCCTTATAGGTTGTATAAATACCTAATGATTTACAAAACATTTTCCACATGTGACAACTCAACCTCAGAATAATCAGTCCTGGTTTCACATTTGCTGAAGTTGAGATTTCTTGTTGCTCAATGTTATTTAGCAACCAGAATGTTCATTTTGATGATGGTAATGTTAGTATTTCTCCATTGTTCCTGCTTTGCCTTTATGTGCCTAGTGACGAGGAGTTACAAATGTCTCATTGGAAATAACTTTTTTTTTCATCTTTCACCTTCTAGTCCTTGTTCCTCTTAGGCTGAAAAGACTTTTTTAATTCCCTGTAAATGCTCTTTAAGATAACAGTGACCTCTACTACATACCTGTGGTGGCACCCTGCTTCTTAAATTCCTTTCCTACCAAAGCCTTTAAGCCATAATCTCAGAGTTCATTCCTATTTTATGGTTGCTCTCTATTTTTCCTTTATTACATTCGTGATCGTTCCTCCCAAATCATTTGCTATCTTGGAGTATTTTTTTCCTTCAAAAAATTGAAACAATTTCAAAATTTTGGGGTTACCCTGCCCAATGTTTTCACTTTAGAGAGGAAGAAAGGAGGCCCACAGCCTCAGGTATCAATGCCATGGCCACATGGATAGGTGGTAAAGCCTGCCTTGAACCTGGGAGGCTGTAATCTGTCACCAGATATCCTTTAAAAACTTCATGTTGTTGGACCTCCCTGGTGGCGCAAGGGGTTAGGTCCCAGCCTATGAAGATATCAGCAGCCACTGCAGCAAGAGTTTGATCCGCGGTCAGGGAGATTCCCACATGGCACAGCAGACCTCTCCTGTCTCACCCCCTGCTCCCCCTCCCCTCAGCAGTGTCTTTTAGTCAATCTCCTTGTTCTGCTCCCCCTGTGTCTCTGGTGAATCCTCTCACCGTCCTCCCCCCTCCCCCCACCTCTGGCCTGCACTCCAGCTCTTGTATGCATAAGTAAATCCTTAAAAACAAACAAAAAACTTCATGCTGTTTTCAAGAGCTACCTGTCAAATAAAATATTCTTCCCAGGATAACATCTATTTCTCTTATACTTCCAGTAAACAAATATCTGGTTACTGTAGCAACAGTTTTATAATCGTTTACAGACTATATTGTTATGTTTTTAGTTTTTTCCCAGAGTATACCTGTTCACCTAGGAATTATGTGGTCATAGAATCAGTTATTGAACACCCACCACTTGCCAGGTATAATGTAGGCATCAGAAATATGGAACGGTTTGGCCTGACTTTAATTAGAAATACTTTTCAGATTTGTGAACTTTGGATTGTTAGTAAAATATGGCTTTAGTGTAAATGGTTTCAGTGTATAAGTGTGAGATAATCAGTAACAGGAATAGAACTTTAGTATTGTGTTGAATACAGACATGAAAACTCTTCTCCATGCATTTAGGCTTTCTCACATGCAGAAGACCCAAACGCCGCTATTTAGATGCTGCTGAGTGTGATTTTAAGTCTCCCAGTTAGGCTGCAAAAAAATGCCAGTTAATTTCGGGTAGGTAATCTATTTTCGCGGGTTTTTTTCCACCTCCCGAGAGGCCCGCGGGAATAAGAGGCTCGGGCGCCCTGGGATTCCCGCACCTTGCTCAGGCGCCAGGCAGAAGCACCGCGCCCTCGGGCTGAGCAGCCCCCAAGCGCTGTCCGGGTCACTGCTGCCAGCCTGGGCTGGTCGCGTCTTCAGACGCCTGGGGGCCGCGCTTCCGCTCGCCGGGGCCGACTGGGGCGGGGCCGGCGTGTCCGGCTCTTCCTGCCGCGCTAGGGCCACCCCACTCTGGTGACTTCGCTGGGGCCATGGCGGCGGTACTTTGGGGTCGGTGCTTCCCTCGGGCTTGGCTCTGCAGGTGCGAAATCCTAAGTGCAGCGCGACCCTGACTTTGGCTGAGCTCCAAAGGCAGCCCCAGGCTCGGCCGAGTAACCCACCCTTCTTCCCTGTTGCAGGAAAGCCGGGCAGGGCTGCGGTCGGCACTACCGCGCCGCGCTCTGTACCCAGTTGAAGCAGCCCCTGGTCATTGAGGAGGTCGCCCCTCGCCCTGTCCGGCCTCACGAGGTAGGGGAGCTGGCTTATCCCCGGGAACACTTCACACCCCCCTCTCCTGGGTTGCCACACGCGTCGCAGGCTTCCTCTCAGAACTGAGTTCCCAAGCGCTCAGCTAGGCGGCGATAGGAGCTGGGAGCACAACTTCGTCCTGGGTCACAAAGGCCCTTTCAGGCTTCACCAAAAGGCCAGAAGTGCTAAAGAAATTTGGTTCCCCCAAACGCTGAAATGTTGGCCTCTATCTGAGGGCCCTAGAGCTGTTGCCTTAGAAACAGGGATTTCTGATTTGCACACGATTTTGCATGATTGATTTAATGCGGATAAATGGACCCCATCCTTTACTTCCTCTTTGTGCATCTAATTACCCGCCTTCTCTCCTCCCCCAAACCAGTCTGGTAATGCCCTGTATTTCCATATGAATATGCCTTGTACACTTTTCTGGTGTGTTGCAGTGATTTGGGATGGGATTAGATTCGGGTTGTGGGCACTTCTACTGAAATGTGGAGGTCCCTTTGGCCTTGTCTGTTGACCACCCTGGTAGTTGACACAGTGTCATCTGGTGAGGAGGAGAACCTTAACAAGGGGACACATTCAGTAAATCTCAGGCCTGGGGACTTCCGGTGAGAGGAGGAGAGGGAGATGCAGCCCCCAGATGTGCCAACATAGTTCCTGTGGCTAAATGGAGAATTAGGGTGAGCACGTATCAGCTAGTTGCTTTCCCGGATTCAAGTGCTGACGTTCATAGTTACATCAAGAGTGACTTGACCTATGTGTACTTTCCACATCAGCAACTAATGTGTCATGCATACATTGTGTGGCCTTCTTTGTTCTGTTATTTGCCCAGACACTGCCTTGTTAGTTCATGATACCTGGGACTATGTGAAATTACTCACCATTAAATCCCTGTAGTCTGAGATGATGTCTGGCATGTGCCAGATGATTAAAAGATTGTTGGATGTGTGCATTTTGTCCATAAAATGTCTTTTCACCAGTATGACCACCTCTGTATTAAACTGACAGTTTAAATACAACGGATAACTAAATGTCATGGATTCTGTCTCTCAGACTTTATTTCCTCCTCTGTTCTAAGCCCTATTGAGATGGGTTAGTCTAACAGTTCTCTAATGTCAGCCTGTCTCAGAATCATCCACAGCTTATTAAAACAGAGTGCTGGGCTTTGTCCCCAGAGTTTTAAATTCAGTAGGCAGGGCTTGAGAATTTGAATTCTAAAAAGTTCCCAGGTGTCACTGAAGCTGTGGTCTGGGGACCATACTTTAAGAACCACTTGACTTACAAGGTCTAAGAAAAAAATGCAGATTACCTTGCTAAAGGTCTGCCTCACCTCTAGCACTGTCATAAAACACCCACATTAAGGATCTTGGACTAGTTGCTAGGATACCTGATTCCCAAAACAGTTGATCTTTGTGATCTCTCTGCTTAAAATCTTTTAATGACTGCCTATTGTTCCTACTATACAGACCTCCGTAAAGCATATAAAACCTTGAATTCTATAGGCCCTGCTCTCTAAAACCTCCTCTTTCTCCTCTTCGTGCTTTAGGCTCACTGGTTTTTCTTTTGTCCCTATAACAGGGCCTTTGCACTTGTCATTGCCTTTGTCTTGGCATTGCTTTTATGCCAGGCTTTCTTCCTTCCTCTTCCTCTGACTTGAATAATTAACTCTTAACTGTTTGTAGTTTAAGTGCTACTTTCTCAGGGATTTTTCCTCACTTTCCTAAAAGGTCGAATGCCTACCTTATGTACTATCATAACACCATATCGTCAGCATTTTTTTTAAGGATTTATTTATTTATGCTTATGAGCTGGGTGGAGGCCAGAGGTGTGGGGAGTAAGAGGATTCACCAGAGACAGAGTGAGGAGAGAACAGGCAGATCTATTGAAATACACTGCTGAGGGAAGCAGCAGGCGAGACAGGAGAGGTCTGCTGCGCCATGTGGTAAGCTCCCTGGCCGGGGATTGAACTCATGCTACAGTGGCTCTGGATAGATTCATAGTGCTGAGACTTAACCCGTTGCGCCACCAGGGAGCCCCCCCCCAACATCTTCAACATTTTTTATAAGAGTTATAATTTAACTCATAAATCCTCATAATTATTTGCTTAATATCTGTCTTAGTTTCATGAGCCAATAACCTTGTCCAGTTTACCTCTTGATTATACAAGGCTCTTAGTTCAGTACCTGGTATATAGTGAGCATTCAATAAATATTTGGTATAATTGACTAAAATTTTTCTCCATGGGTGCGTGCTCCTTTGCTTTGTTGCTTTATTTCCTTGGCAGGTCAGAGTTGGTGTCCATTTCTGTGGAGTTAACTTTGCTGATATTTTGGTCTGCCGTGGTCAGTATCAGGAAAAGCCCCATCTTCCCTTCACACCTGGTGAGTATAAAGGGGCCAAATTAACTGATTCAAAAAAAGATGATACAAAGGATTTGAACCAAGTACTTCCTCTTAGACCCTACCCTGACATGTTGCTTGCCATCAGCGATGTCTCAGATATGTCCAACTCATGAATAATTAGCATCACTAGGTTGTGAACCCTCTGAGGGAGAGTTTTTGACTTTCCCTATGACTTCCTGAGACCTGGCTCATAGTAGGTGCTCAATAAATTCGTAAAAGATGGACAAATGAACAAATGAAGTTTTACATGTCACTATGTTCACCAGAATTCTGCTCTTCAGAATTGTCATTGGCCCTAGTCATGCCCTTCTTCCCTTGATAGTGCCTCGATTTTGTGTTTTCACTGAAGAATCATAAACATCTATTTGCAGCTAGAATTCTCAGTCCTCATACATTTCCAAAGAAAGTTAATATTAAAGGATTAGGAAGAAGAAAAAGAGTTTATATTTTACTTAGCAGCCCACTGTCTGATTTACATCATGCTCAGTCTGATTATATTTAGATCCTGGGTATGCGGACAAGTGAGTGGTTATTGTTTTTGAAATTTTTTTAAAGGAATATAACTATAGCTTAGTGTATATACATTACATACATATTTTATACAGATAGATACTATTAAGGATACAGTGATTGCAAAATAGTTGTGTTTTGCCCTGTGGGTATTTGGTTATATCTCAGCAGTTGGAACCATTTCACTTGGTTCGTATTTGCTGAAATGCTGAATAGAGGGGAAGATGTCACACTCAATTGAGCTATTCCTCTGGCAGCTCAAGTCAGAAATGTATAATCATTAAATTCAGAGATTTTGGGTGGTAGAAGAAGAAAGGGCAGACAATACCAATTCTTCCACCGAGTCGAGTACTGTAAATAGATAGAGTTCATGTCCTTGAGGGCCTCATGGTCCAAAAGAGAAGACATGAAAATAGATAAATAACAATATAATGACCACTGTAACTGGAGCTCTATAGGAACCCAAAGCCTCAGGGATCAGGGTCAAAAGTACCCGTATGCCTGTGATTCCTTGTGCTTTTGCCTGTTCTTGAAATTTTCATTTGTGTCACAGTAAGAGTAGGACTGCTATAGCATTTCGGGTTGTGATCCTGAAATCCTAAAGTTATTTTCTTGTACTTTGGGTACAATATCCATCCTCCTCCTCTTCCTTGTCTTGGGGAAACAAACCCTCTGAGCTCCAGAAAGTTGATAGGATGCTGGTGGTCAGAGTGTCCCCATTTCCATGGTGCTGGGCTTTGCAGATAACCTAATCTTTAAACAATTTGCTTTAGGAATGGAGTTTTCTGGGACAGTGTTGGAGACAGGCACAGATGTCAGCATGGTAAAAGAGGTAAAGTAGTTGAAATCTAAGGAACTGTGGTGTGTGTGTTGCCATGAGAACTATACTAAGCTCCTTTGTAGCCAAAATGTCTGGCTCCTCCTGGCCAAAGGGAAATGAGATGGAGGAGGAAGAAGCTCATTCTGAATAGGGGGAAGGAAGCTAGTGGAAGTTCCTGATTTCATTAAACTTTTTATGACTAATAAAAGGCAGCACCTCAGTCTTTCGTTACTAAGAAAATAGAGAATTCTCAAATTTCAGACTCATGAAAGGAATTAACTCAGAGATTCTAATGCACATCAACCATTTCCTTTCTCTGTGCTGTCCTTGTCCAAAATGTGTTCAGATTGGCTTGGCACTGGGGTAGGGATATTGAGAAAATGACTGAATTAAGTACTAAACATTAACTCTGAATAGATAATTAAGTCAAACCTTTTAGGGAATCAGAAAGACAGACTTTCTTTTTTTATTACCCGGGAAGAGGTCAGTGACAAGGACCTTTAATAGTCCTTTCATTTGAACATTTGAACATACCCTTAATAATATTTTCCATTCAGGGAGATCGAGTTATTGGTGTGAGTGGCTTTAATGGTATGGCTGAAGAATGCATCACGGACCAGAAGGTAGCTCCACCTTTTTATATTAATGCTTGGAGCTTCCCCCCTTCCTTTCTTTTCTTTAATTCCCACCTATTCCTCTTGCTCCTTCTTGCCCCCTTTCTTTGTATAAGTTTGACTGTATCTTGTTTCTCAGTCAAGAACTTCTTTCAATGTTAACCTCCTTTTCTATATTGGTAGGGCAACCCTTGCACAGAAATTTCTGTGGAGTGGTTTAATGAAGAGGGGCATTTTGTTTTCTGAGTACTGGAGCAGCTGGCTGGCTGTCCAACTGGACCATAGTTAGGTATGGTGTGGGCCTCTGAGCTGGATGTAATGGATTCTCCCCATCACAAAGCTTGAGAAAGACAGATAGCCCTGGGAATGGAGCCAGCCTGGGTGGCAAGGCATGCGTGGTGCCCCCTAGTGGTATGTACATTTCTTTTCTCAGTTTTATTGAGGTAAAATTTGCACAATCTACAGTTCATCCACTGTAGTGCCCGTTTTCTGTGTTCAATTCTCCATAAATTGGTTCCTTCCTGAGCCAGATGCCAGATTCAGGATTTTTGAAGTCTGATGCACCCACACCTTGAACTTAGCCACAATTTATTTGGTCTTGATTCCTTCTGGACTTGGTTCCTGATGTCTTTCTCTTTGCAAAATCATTCACTCAGTCAAGTCCTAATATTTACTGAGCAGCCTTATGACCGAGTACATGTGCTTAATCCCTAAATCACTGTTATCTTTTTTTGTAGATGCTATGGCAGATTCCTGATAGGGTTCCCCTTCGAGAAGCTGCTACTCTGCCTGTATCTTATTGTACTGCTATTTTGGCCCTGGAGCATCGGGCCTGTACCCAGCCTGGGTAAGGACTGTGTAGACAACAGAGGGCTAGATGGGTCCTGTTTTTGATGTCAAAAGTGCCCACTAAGGCCTTGCACCTTCCCTCCCTTGACCTTTACTGCATGCTCAGTCTACCTGAGAGGAAAGTCCAAGGGAAGTTCTTGGCCCGATACTGGAGTCTGGTGATTGTGGGAACATTTTGTTAGAGAGGGAGTGAGCATCTGTGCACTTGGCCAACTGAATTTGGAGAAAACTCTTTCTCAAACCTCACCACCCTGAAGATTGCCTCCTAGAAAACGTTGAAGTTTAGAGAGATGGTTTATTTAACCTCACTTCACTCTGGGTTTAAAGATTTTTTTTTTTATTTTATTTATACATACAAGCTGGGGTACAGGCCAGAGGCGTGGGGCGGCGAGAGGGTCCACCAGAGACAGAGTGGGGAGCAGAACAGGCAGATCAGAAGTACACTGCTGAGGGGAGCAACGGGCGAGGCAGGAGAGGTCTGCCACACCATGTGGGATTCTCCCCGGCCGGGTGTCGAACTCGAACTCGCGTCGCCGCTGTTGACAGCTCCACAGCGCAGCGCTCAACCGCTGCGCCACTGGGGAGGCCCTCACTCTGGGTTTAGAGGAGACCTGTGGTAGCTGTTTCTGTGAGACCTGGCTGGTGTACCTAACTGAGGTATTTCCATTACAGAGGGGCTGAAGTCTCCTGCGTTACCTGAGCATCCCCACTGCCTCCCAGTCTTTTTTGCTGAGCTTCAGAATCACTCTATAGAGAGGGGTTTAGTTGCACTGTGGCTATTATGTGATCGCTGCTTTCTAAAATTCGACAGTGTTTAGTATGCCAATCATTTGGGTTCAAAATTTCAGAAGCAGAAATCAGTGTGGTAGCTCAGCGGAAGGGTTGCCTCTGGCATGAGGAAGAGGCTACCTAATTAAGAAATCTATTTCCGAGAAGTCTTCAAAATTGGACCAAATTAGCTCTGATCCATTGGCACAGCCCTAAAGGCTACAGAACAGGCTGCACATGAAGGGATAGAAAAGATGGCCTCCATGTTTTCTTCATGCTTTGAAGTGTCCTAGTTCTAATGTCATTCATGAAATCACATTACTGATTGAGTTTTGAAGGTTTCTGAAGTAACACTCATCTTTCTCTGGTACAGAGAAACTGTTTTAATGACAGCAGCAGCGGGAGCCACGGGCCTTGCCGTGATAGATGTGGCAACAAACATTCTTCAGGCTAAGGTATTTGCATTTTGGATTTTCCATTAAAAGAAACAACCCATACCTTCATTTTTCAAACATGAACATGCTCATTCATTTATTTAAAATCTTTTACATGGCAGTGGGGGGAGGGGGTGTTATAAGGTAAGGTAGAGTTGGGCCTTAACATTGATTTGCTTATATTTAGCAATGTCCCTAGAAGTAAATCAGATACTAAAACCTGGTGAGGTACGACTTGCATTACAGTCTCTGAAGATTTTATTCACTCTACCTGTAATGCTCTGAGTTGTTTCCTCCTGCACTCAAATTTAAGCTCAGATGGCTCTTGTTCAGCTAAGTACTCTGTCCCACAGGCAACGTTTATCTCCTCTCCCCACTTATATATGGTCTCCTAGCACTCTCTACTTCTCTGTCATAGTAGACCAGCGTGTGGGTATTAGTTAACTTGTGTCACTTTTGAATTAATGTCTCCCTTCTGTTAGACTGTAATAACCATAAGGCAAGGACAGTGTCTAGTTCATGGCTATAGTTTCAGGGCCTAGCTTGGGCATGCAATAACTCTTGCATGAATGAATGAATGAATGAATGAATGTGCTCAGGCTCAGGGGAAGATGCCTCCACCCCTCTGGGTTGTTCTCTGACTGGTTGAGTCATCAAAATAGCATTAAATGTGTAGGCAGAGGAAAAAGATCAATTTAACAATGCGCACACATGGGAATAATATGATTATGCAGATCCCGATTTCAGCTGGGGAGAATGGGGTTTAAAACCCTAAACCAAGGGATGAGGGTAGAGGGCCTGGGACAACAAGGAGGAGTGAGGAGAGGGAATTTACATGACAAGGAGGTGATGACTTTATCTTAGCTCTGAAAGATGGAGGGGGGCTTGTCTACAGATAAACCTTCACCTAGATGATAACCCCAACAACTTTCTCCTGTGTAAATAAAGGGAGCAGTGATCACTTCTTCATTAGGGGGCAAGATAGAGGAATTAAAGAGAAGGCAAGCCTTCTCCCTGGCCTCTAGCATCTTTATTGCTCTAACATCAAAATAATCTGCATGTCAGAGCAGGACTTCTTGAGACCAACTCTGAGAATCTTGAGCTGGTTTATCTTGAGCACTTTCAAATAAAAGAAACCCATGTCTCTGCTGAGGCCTCTCTCCAAGGCTGAGCATGTCAGGAGGATTTCGTGGAGCAGGTGGACATTTAAGCTCACTTTTGAAGGACTGAGAGTAGCTGAGTAGAGGGAGAAGGGAACGGAAGGCTGTTTTAGTGATAGGAAGACATGTTGGAAGACACAGAAATAGGAACTAACATGATGCATTCAGGAAATGGCAAATACCATCTGCAGAGCAAAGGAACTGTGTGGGGAGTGGTGGAAGATGCCAGGCATGAGCAGGAGAGACTCAAGCATTTGAAGTTTTGTTAGAAGCTATTGAAGATTTTGAATCAGAAAGTTCCATGATCATTTTGCATTTTGCAGACTTCACTCTGATAGCAGTGGAGTGGGGGAGAGGGGCAAGTTTGGCGGTGGTTTGGAGGCAGTGTGGCAGGTGCTAGGAGCAATTCAAGACCATGGTAAGGATATCTGAACTGAGGTCATGAAGGCAATGAATTGAGGAATACTAAGGAATACTGAAGTAAGAGAACATAAAGAATTTGGTGACTGGAAAGCATCCAAGTAGCACGGACATTGAAGTTAACCTGACCTAGGTTCAGATACCAACTGTGCCTCTAGCTTAACAGCTTTAGTTCCCTCCTTTGCAAAATAATGCTTTCCTCTTAGGGTCTATGTGGCAATATTGAGATTACACGTGCAGTGTGCCTATTAGAGAGCATGGCATGTGGGTAAAAATCTTAAAAGGATCGTTATTAATAGACGTTGAGTGGGAAGGAGCAAACTAGGTTAACTTGCAGATCTGCCATTTATTGAGATTGGAATGCAAGGGGAAAGGGTGAGCTCAGTTTTGGACTGTGGAGTGTGAGGTTCCCATGGAGCATACAATTGTGGTGTCTAGAAAGCGCCAAGACAAACAAGTTTGGAGATAATTGCATCGGTCTGGAATTTTTTCAGGTGGTATCTTTCCTTTATTACACTAAGTCCCTTTTGGGAAAACTTGTGAGTTCTGAAATAATCCTAAATACACAGGGTCTCCTCATGGAATATTAGCACATTTTCATGTTTAAAGGAGGGCTTTTAGCACCTCTCTGAGTGGGGGAGACCAAAATTTGTCTAATTATTTAGAGCCTTAGATTAACATTACTCAGAAGAGAAAATTGTACCATTTGTTGCAAATAGTTATAGAAGGTTAAATAGAACAATTCACTTCAATTCAGATATTAAAATTATTCTAAGATGTATTTTCTTTAACTGCCATAAAGGTTTTCAGTAAAACAAACTGGAAAAAAAAAACCAACAATAAAAATAATGTCATCACGCCACCTCCATGGAACAGGCCATTTGCTAACACCTTCCATTCACAGCATTTTATATTGCTGCCAAAGTGTGTCCCTAGCAATTATCTTACCCTCCATCCTCACAAAACCTTTGGGAAATGGGTGATGTAGGTGTTTATTATCCCTATTTCACAGGTAAGGAAAGTGAGTCACCAAGAGAGAAAAGGATTCATGGTAGGTCTCACCTGGACCCAGGGAGAATCCTGGGGTGCCTGACCCTAGCCTGTGTCTGCCTCCATTGGGTGCTGATCTCCTACACTGAACCACAGTTAGTTGAGGGTTTGAAGATAACTTTCAGTTTCAAGTAGTTATAGGTGAATTTGGAATCTTTTAAGGGCTCTGATGTTCTTGGGATGTGTGAATTCAAGCCCTGAATGTCATCTTGAGGCCAAAGTGCTTGAGCTGGTGGGTGCGGCCCAGTGATAAGGCCCCTCTAAACAATGCTGGAGCATTTGGAGCTTTTCTAGGGACTTCTGAACTCCAGACTTCCGCACAGTGTGGCCCTATATAACCATCTGTGCTGTTTTTGCCAGACCTCATGATGGAGTGGAAATGAATGGGCTTTGGAGTCAGGTGATGTTAGGTTTAAACAAATGTTCTATCACCTACTGCCTGGATATTCTGCGTTAACTACTTAACGCTTGGAGTCTGTATCTCCTTCTACATATCGAATGGAAGTAATTGTACCTCCTTTATAATGTTCTTATAAGATTTAAATAGAATAAATGATTGCATATGTATAACAATAGACTCAATTTATCTTGTACTTTGTTTTCCAAGTATTTTACATACAGTATTCCATTTAAAATTTTTTTTAAGCAAAGCGCACACTTTATTCGGATTTCCTTGTTTTTTTCCTATTTTAAAAAAATATATATTTATTATTATTTGTATCTTTTACATTATAGTATATTCCCCGTGGGTTACCCACCACTGATTCACTCGTGTACCATCACTACAGTCCCTTGTGCTCCCCTCTCCCCTGTTTTGAACCCTTATCCTCCCCCTCCCTTGCTGAATCTCTCTCTCTTATTTAGTTCCCCTAAATTCCTGTTTTAAATGAAACCATTAGATATTTTTCTCTTTCCTTCTAGCTTATTCCGCTGAGCATGATCCCTTCTAACTCCATCCATGTTGCTGCGAATTGCATGTGTTTATCTTTTTTGAATGCTGACTAATATTCCATTGTGTATTTAAATTTTTAAAATAAATCTTATTTTACAGATGAGATAACTGAAGGATAGGGAATTTGACAGGAAGATGTACAGGTTAAAAGCATGAACTGTGGAGACAGATTACCTACATTTGGATTCCAGTTCTGTTTCCCAGAACTTGGGCAACCTTTGCCTTAATTTGTCCACCTCTTAAGTGAGGATAATAATAGTGTGTCTATTATTCGGCTATTTAGGTTAAATGAGTTAATATATGTAAAGCAGTTAGAATTGTGCCTAGCACATAGTAGGCATGATGTAAGTGTAATTTCTTATTAAGTAATTCTCCTAAGGTAACACAGCTAGAGAGAGGAAGAGCCAGACTTTGAACTCAGGTCTGCCTGACTTCAAGATCTTGTCACGGAATTACTCATTGAGATATGTTTCCTAATCATCTAGATTTGGTGGGTACCTCCCGTTTGCCCTTCTGGAACCCTCTGTCCTCCCCCCATCCAACTGCTTTACCTTGCTTTCTTGACTCTAAGCTTGATACCTAGCTTGCATCCTTAATACTTGCTTCAATACTCAATAAATTGCAGTTTTAACTTGCATTTGGAGAAGACTGTTGAGTGTCTCCTGAACCCTCTCCGAGCTAGACCCATTGAGGCTCCAGGATTCTTAGAAATGTAACTCCCATGGCCAGTGGGGCAGGGGAGGGGAGAAGAGGCGCCGGTGCTATGTGTTGGGTCTGAAGTGTGGGATGGAGGCTGATGCCAGGACAGCAAGGTCATGTTGGTCTCCTTGCTTAGTACCCGTTGGGTGGAGCCTGGGTAGTCAGGTGAGTCCTCTGTGTACATGTTCTAGGGCATCAGAAGCTTTGTGTTCTTTATGCAGGTAATAGCTGCCGCTGGAAGTGACGAGAAGTGCCAGCTAGCAATGCAGAGAGGTGCACAGGCCGCCCTGAACTATGGGCAGGGTGGCGTGAAGGAGGCCCTGAGGAAGCTGGTGGGCAGTGGTGGGGTGAACGTGGTCATTGACGCCGTGGGAGGAGACGTCTTCCTGGAGGCTCTCCACAGGTGCATGAGGTGGTCTTTCCAGGGTGGGCTAGACCCAGGCTCTGCTGAGACCTTTCCAGACCCTGAATGCCTTCTGGACTTGCTCTCTTTCTTCTTTGCTGCTCACTTCTCCTGTAGGCATCGACTTCAACCAGACAGCTGAGTGGGTGGGTGAAAAGGAATAGAAGCAGAGGGAAAATCAGGAAATGCTCAAATATAGCAAAAACAAAATACCCACTGGAAGATATCCAATAAATGACTGCAGACTCTCTGGTTGGCAATGTCAGATGCTTTAAAAATTATACATGTGTTAAATTCAGCGATGCCAGCTCCCACTAACTACTTTATATACATGGTGTGGGTAATTCTTGAGGAGGCCATTGTTCAGACGGTAGAATTATTAGGGTGGCTGCTCCCCAGTTCACCGGGCAGCTAGGTACAGATGCTTTTGATGTTTCTGGTTCTGAAGCAGCCAGCACTGCTGGCTCAATTTATTTTATTAAAAAAATATCACTGGAGATTTAGTGGGACTGCTATAGCCATAGCCATTCTTATTCTGTTCTCAACCAGCCACTCTGGTTGAAATAATAACAATATTACTAATTCTATCAGTACAATACTATCTATCAGTACAATAATATCTCATAATAGTGATATTGTTTCTCATATCATCCTGGTAGCACTTTAATTTTTATAGTTTATCTCTGTTTAAAGTGGAAAAAAGATGGGGCCTCCCTGGTGGCGCAGGGGTTACAGTCTCAGCACTGTGAAGGTATTGCCAGCCACTGCAGCAAGAGTTTAATCCCCAGCCAGAGAGCTGACCCACATGGCGCAGCAGACCTCTCCTGTCTCACCCGTTACTCTCCTCAGCAGTGTATTTCAGTAGATCTGCCTGTTCTGCTCCCTACTCTTCTCTGGTGAATCCTTTCATCCCCTGTACCTCTGGCCTACACCCCAGCTATTGTATGCATAAATAAATAAAATAAATCTTTAAAAAAATAATAAAGTGGAAGAATAGAAACAGAGAGCAGCCTACCAGCAGTGCTTCCACTGCTCCTGAGCGCTGCTACCCTGTGCTCTGTATCGTGCTTAAAGAAGAAGCAAAGGAGGGAGATCCAGCAGCGAGACTCCTATTACCTTCTTTTGCCTTCTTGTTCGTTGTGTTTTGACAACAGCTTCTCATTTCCCATCTAAGGAAGAAAAGCAAAAAGCAAACAAACAAACATATTTTATATCAAAGATGCTTACAGAATTTATTTTTATAACTCATTGCTTAGCATGCACTATATGGTACTTCTCATAATGGGTGGCAGAAATCTTGTGAATGTTTAGATTATTCAAAAAACTCTCTAGAGAAGTACATAACTTAGAGGAGTTCTAAAGTAAGTCTTTATATAGGGTAAATGACACTTCTGTCAAGTCTCTAGTTTCTTGTTCCTGCTTCCTAAGTTAAAAATCTTCCAACTGAGATGTCTTGAAGAACAGCATAGGGTATAACATTTGTTTATACCTTTCTCAAAGCAGTTGAGGCAGCTAAATAGACAGCCTGTATTCTAAAGTGGGTCTCCTTATAAAACTGGCTAGTTTCTCTGGGTTCCTATTATCTCCCTTTTGCCTTTTTTTTGTATTTTCCTATAAAGGAACCCAGAAGTGGTTCATAGTGGTTCATTCCTGCCAGTTTGTAAGATCAAGAAGAGTTCTTAGCTCTGGGTTTAAGCTCTGTTGTTTTGTTTTCTAAAAAAAAAATAATTGCAGTAAATTATATGTAACTTAATATTTACCATTTAGACCATTTGTAAATGTACCATCTACTGATATTAACTGTGCTCACAATATTGTCTAATCATCCCCAGCAAAACTCTGTGCCCATTAAGTAGTAACTGTTTTTCTGCCCCCACCTCCAGTAACCTGTATTATATTTTTTGTCTCAATGAATTAAAGCATCTTGCTTTATTTTACTTTTCTACATTTTTTATTATGATAAAAATATATAACTTAAGATTTTCTATATACCTTATATAAAAAGATATTTACTATATACATAATACAGTATGTACTATATAGATATGTACTATATACATAATACAGTATACACTACATATATGTATACATATACATATATATGCATACATATATGTATATGTAGCGTATACATAGACATGTATACATATACACATGTATACATATGTATACATGTCTATGTATACGCTACATATATATCCTATATTATTTTAAGTGTCCCGTTCAGTAGTGTTAAGTATGTCCACATTGCAAAACAGATCTCTACAACTTTTTAACCTTGCAAATCTAAAATTCTATATCCATTGAATAACTTTCCCCAGCTCCTAATAGCTACCAGTCTCTTTTCTATCTGTGTGAATTTGATACGGTATCTGTCTTTTTCTGACAGACTGACTTCACTGAACATAATATCCTCAAGGTTCATTGGTATTGTAGCATAAAATGGGATTCCTTCCTTTTTTAGTCTAAATAATATTCTAGTATAAACCATATTTTGTTTATTCCTTTATCAGTTGATGGACATCTAGATGACCTGTACCTCTCGGCTGTTGCGAATAGCATTGCTGTGAACATGCAAATATATTTTCAGACTCTGCTTTCAGTTCTTTTGAACTGAAGTGGGATTGCTAGATCCTATGGTAGTTCTATTTTGAATTTTTGGAGGTGGCTTCATGCTTTTTTCCATAGTGCACCATTTTCTATTCCTACCAACAATGCATAAAGATTCCAGTTTCTCTGTATCTTTGCCAACACTTGTTATTTTCTTCTTTTCCCCTTATTAGTCCTAATGGTTGTGAATGTACCTTGCTTTTTATAATGTCTTTCCTTTCTCTTCTTTTCCTCCAGCCTGGCATGGGAAGGCAGGATTGTGGTGGTGGGTTTTGCTGGAGGAACCATTGCATCTTTGCCAGCCAATCTTCTCCTCCTGAAGAATGTCTCTGCCATGGGACTGTACTGGGGCCGATACCAACGTGAGAACTTTCCTGTCTTCTCCAGGAGTATGTCATCAGCCCTTCAGTACTGTCAGCAAGGGTGCATCCAGCCATACATTGGGGCGGTTTTTAAGCTGGAGGAGGTGAGTTGCTCTTAAGAGATGTGATAAGGATAAGTCCAGGAAATAAGCTGTGTCAAGCCACTAGACAGTTTCCCTCTGGCTGCTATACGTCCTCTTTGTCGGGTATGAAAATGTGAAAACGCAATGCAGACGAGTGGGGTCTCATAGGCTGCAGGGTACCAGGATTTCTCTCAGGCTTCTGGGTGGTGTGACTGTAGACTCTGGCCTAGTGAGGCATCCTGGAAACAGAATCTGCCAAGGCTGTGAAGGAGCTGAACTTTGAGGGCTCTGTCTATATCACTGGTGTCTCAAACTGGGAAGTCACAGTGCTCTAGAGAATAATACATGTGTTGATGTGAACTCTGAACTCCACAACATACCAACTCAAGAAGGAAGCATTTAATTTGACCTTTGATTTTAGAATACAGACGCCTTAAAGTACAACCAGATGATCTAGGCTGGAGTTCTGTGATCAAAACACTAAATCATGCCTGGCATCATAAGACTATAATTCATCCATTAGTCACTGTAGTTAATTTTGTTGGCTAGTCACTCCTTTTTTCAGTCCCTCACAGGCCCACTAATGTGGCTTAAACTTCCTCTAAAGTGTGATTGTGTGCATGCATATGTGATAGAGTTGTAAATGCCAATCTGTTAGGCATGAACTGTGAAGTCTTTTTTTTTTTTTTGGCTTAATTTATTTTAATGTTCAAAAAACTGTTTTGGTAACTATAGTCAGCCATTAAAGAAGATGTTTTGTTCAAATGCAGATTAGTGGAGCCAAGCTGTCAGTGCCAGACTGCATTGCTCACCAGCCTTCCATTTTTATGTTTTTTCCCCTATGAGGAAGCACATTCTTTTCAAATATGGTTTCCTTTCTTCCTTATCTTTTTGGCATGTCAATCAAGACGGTAGCATTGGTGGTAAAGGAGAACCTGACTGGCCATCGAAAACTGGTTTGATATTAGTTCTAGCTTTGCCCCTGGCTCCCTGTCCCCCCAGTTGTAACTTTGTGGAAATTCTTCACCTTTCTGACCTTAAGTTTCCACATCAATAAAAGTGAGGGATAGGACAGCATTAGTGACTTTCAGTTTATGTTTCAGGAGCCACAGTAGATGGGTGGGCAGGTGTGACTTGGGGTATGGGGGCAGCCAGGTGTAGAGTTGGGGTGTAGGGCTGAGCCTTTCAAATCCCTTGGCCTGTAATACTTTTGCACTGACATAGAGGTGTGACTTGGGATATGGGGGTGGGCAGGTGTAGAGTTGGGGTGTAGGGGTGAGGTGTGACTTGGGATGTGGTGGTGGGCAGGTGTGGACTTGGGATGTGCAGGTGGGCAGGTGTAGACCTGAGCTGCTTGCATTCTTGGACCCCAGCTCTGCTGGGGCCTGAGTAGCTGTATGTTTTTTACTTTTCATACTTTTAAGTGAAGATTTTGTGGCTTAAGAACTTGAGAACCACCAGTTTATAGAATTTCCGGGTCTCTTTCCATCTTGTGACTTTCATCATATGACTTTGCAAACTGAGGTTTGCTTTACTCAGTGCTCGTGTGTATCTGTGGAGAGAGGATAAGGATGATCAGGCAGAACAGGCATAGAAAAACACGCTTATTTGACCTGTCTCTGCTCTCCATTGAAGTGTTCTGGGTGTTGCTCAGGCGTGAAAGCAAGTCAGAGGTGCAATACTGTTTTAATTACTCACATTGAAGTTCTTTCTCTTCTTAAACACAAATTAACTGTCTATTTGCTATCCTCCTGTCAGCTCCCATTTGCCCTTCTCTTTTCCAGTCAGGGCTCTGCCCACAGGACTTATCGAATTCTTCCCACTCAGCTGCTCTTCCTGTTACCAGTGGGCTCTCTGAGGCCATTCTCCCTAACAATTTCAGCCATTGAATTCACCTGTCATCCGTTGACTGTTTCTTCCTTTCTGTGCAGACTATTTAGGGAATAGTGATAATAATTACAGCAGTTTTCATACATTAGTTATTTGCTATGGGTCAAGAACCATGGAAGCATTTGAGGTGCATTTTCTCATTTAATCTTCACAGCAACCCTTTGAGTTAGGAACCATTTTTATCACACTTTACAGTTGAAGAAATCAAGACTCGTTAAGGCTAGAAAACTGCCTAATAATGCAGAGTCTCACAGCCACGAGGTGTCCAGATTCTGTAGTAAGACGACCCTGGACTAGACTCCAGGTAAGTGACAGACCTGGAGTCTAGTCCAGGGTCGTCTTACTACAGAATCTGGACACCTCGTGGCTGTGAGACTCTGCAAATAAGCCAGGAAGTTTCTTCTTAGACCCCTTATTGTAGAGGATGAAGTTTATCCATCTATTGAAGAATTTTTCTATATGAAAGAACTATCTTATAGCGCAACCAGGAATCTTGGATTTTCCTGAGTGGTACCAGAATTTATAATTTATTCTGTTAAAATGAAGATGATTAAGTGACTATCTAATTCATTTCAGTTAACATTAAAGCCTGGGTCATGTAAATTAATTAATATATTGGGAAAATATATCAGAACCTTCTTGGAAAATGACTACTGTGTGTGTGTGTGTGTGTGTGTGTGTGTGTGTGTGTGTGTGTGTAAGGTTCTAGAGATAATGTTGCTTCCTAGCTTGTATTTTCTCTTGAATATGTGGACCTGAAGATTTGGCCTTTAGACAAGTTGATAATATGACCACATACTTTGTGCCATAGTTTTTCATTTTATTTTAATTAAAAAATTTTAAATGTTTTTTAATTGAAATAACCTTGTATTATACCATTATGTAAGTTTGCGTGTGCATCATTATAAATCATGTCTCCTCATACTACATTAAGTTCACCACTAAAAATCAATTCTATCCTTCATCATACAATTGACTCCTTTTACCCCTTCCCTTCTGACCACCATTTACTTGGTCTGATAATGTAAAATTTTATTTTTGTTATATTTAGCTCATGTGTTTGTTTGTGAAATTGTTGCAGGACAGGGAGAGGGGCACCCTAGAACCCCCAAATCTGTCTGCTCTAAATAGGTTCTGCCATCTGCCACAACAAGACAAAACATACTGTAGTGCACAAGACCATTAATGGAAAGGAACTTTAATACAATTAGTGTGCAATAAGGAAAAGACCGAGAATATGGGTTCCAAATTGAGCACCGAAAGTTACCCATCCCCTGTGGGTAGATGCCCAGCCAAACAGGGTTGGCTCAAAGCAGAGCCTCTGAGGCCCGAAATCCTGCCACAAGTCTAGGGCCCATTCCAGTGGGGACCCATAGAAATAGGTCAAAACAGTCAGACAAGTCTGGGAGGAAAGAAACAAAATCAAAATCAGAATCAAAGCTGCCATCATTAACCTCCCCATGAGTCTCTCACCCACATCTGTTTCAACCAGTCCAGGACCAAGAAGCAAGTGTGGTTTGTTTACATGTCTCTCTAATCCATGTGCCTCCTCCTGACTGGTCTCCTTCTGGCTCTCCACCCTTCTTCCTTCCGATTCCAGTCTCCTCTCCAGCTTCTCCTCCTCCCTGCTCAGCTCTACCCTTCCTTGGGTAGGACAGGGAACCTGGAACCTCCCCTTTTCCTGGGGACCATCCTGTTACAAAATCACATGGTGTTTGTCTTTCCCCATCTGACATTTCAGTATAATACCCTCTAGGTCCATCCCTGTTGTTGCAAATGGCAAGATTTTATCTTCTTTTTATAGCTGAGTAGTATTCCAGTGGGGATATATGCCACATCTTCCTTATCCAGTCATCTGTCAATGACACTGAGGTTGTTTGCATGAACCCTTTTTAATAGATATAGGGTATGAACTTCCACGGTGTTCTGTGTTTCTTTTTCATTTACTTGACGTGACTTGTTTGATGCCTGTCATTCCTAAGACCAGGAACTTCATGTAGGGAGGGGCCAGTGCTGTTTGTATCTCTGTCCCTAGATTCTGGTCTGCATGCACATATCTGCTGAATGCCTGACTGAGAGGTGGGGCTTTAAGGTCAGATCACCAGAGATCCTGGTTTGACCACTTAACTGGTTCTGGGCAAGTTATTTACATATTAGTGCTTTAATTTCCTTGTCTGCATTGGGGTAGTAATACACCCTATGTCCAAGCACACAGATGAGGATTAAATAAAATGCTACATGTCAAGGCACATAGTGAACAGTTTATTTTTAAAGCAAAATATATAGCCATTGTAGACTATGGAGCTGAGCCTTTCAGATCCCTTGGCCTGTAACACTTTTGCATTGACATAGAGGCTGGGTTTGAGATTTTGAATTTGTTGTTGATTATATCTGAGCCGTGATGGGTGGATCATGAATTAGCCCTATGGTTTGTTCAGAGGCTGGCATTGTTTCGATGTGCCACATCTCTTTTCTGTACAGAGCTGTCCAAACTCATCCAGATCTGACACAATACTTATACTTCACAGAGCTGAACTTGTTCAGTCTATAAAGGTCAGATGAAATCGCTACAAAAACAGTTTTCATGGGTAGTAATTGTTGTTTTTGACCCACTTACCTGTAAGTCTTTATTTTTAGTATATAGAGAACCATTGCTATGCATTTGTAGCTCAAAAAAACCCGATGAATAAAGAAGAAAGTGGACAGCAACATAAACTAAGTTAGGATTATTATTAGTAACAGTTTCTGAGCAATATCAATTGCATTAATTTTCCCAGTGATTTCTTCTATTATGAGAGACCATCTTCCTGTAAGAAGTGCTATATTTCA
>PVIJ01000108.1:252276-398043 GCA_004024925.1 Scalopus aquaticus
TGTGAGGTGGTATCTCATAGTGGTTTTGATTTGCATTTCCTTGATTATAAGTGATGTTGAGCATTTTTTCATGTATCTGTTGGCCATTTGCTTTTCTTCTTTGGAGAAGTGCCTTTTGAGCTCTTCTGCCCATTTTTTGATTGGGTTATTGGCTTTTTTTTTGTTGAGTTGTGTGAGTTCTTTGTAAATTTTTGTTATTCCTTGTTTGATGCACTGTATGTTACCAATAGCTCTCTCTTTCCCCTCTGCCACGAGAATGAGGTGAGGTAGGCCATGCACTAGATAGGAGCCACTGTCTTCACCTGGACCTGGGAATGAAGGTGGTTGAGGCAAAGCCACAATCAATGGATAGAAATTGTTTGCTTGAAGTTTCCTGCATCTGTGGATACACTTTCAAAAACATTCATAAAAATTACTCTTTTCATTTACAAGGTATATTAAGTTTAAACCACTTTTCAGATCCAGTGTATGGCCCTGCCATATCTGCCAGCCCACTGACCACTGGTCTTCACTGATGGCTCACACTGTCCATCCCTGCGGTCCTGCAGCCCAGAGCCAGCCCCTAGAGACCATTGCCTTGCAGTTGCTTTCCCAGGGGTCAAACCCTCCATTTTACTCATCAGAGCAGGATCTGCTGCAGCTCTGGTGTAGACATCTGTTCTGAAGGGCCCATTGAAGCTCTGGCTTTTCTAGAAACGTTATTGGGGGTCTGGGCAACAGAATCCAGAAGGATTGGGGAATTTGCCTCAGGGCAAGCTTTGGCAGGAGATAAGTCATTCCCTTTTTCTCCTCTCACTGGACTGTTCTGACATGCAGGGGTGGGGTATTCCATGTCTCTTAGAGAGGTTGCTGGTGAACCAGCTGCATGCGTTCCTGCAGCTACAACCAAACCTTGTGGTTCCTCTCCCGCCTTCCCTGATTTATTGCACTTTTCTGCTTACCCTAACCTCTGTGTGATTGTAGTAAAACAGAGGGCATATGTTTGGATTTGGTTAGGTTCTGTTTTCTAAGTAATCCAGTCTGACACTTAATTTTGAAAATTCATTTATTTTTATGTCTAGTAATACATGGCTTGATTTCTTTTTCTTGAAGTCAGGTTTACTGAGGAATGATTTGCAAACAGTAAAATTCATTCTGAGTTTTGACATTTATAGTCACATGACTATAACACTACAATCAAAATATAGAACATTTTCATCCTTTCTAAAAGTTCACTGGGCCTCTTTATAATCAATCCTATTCCATAACCCTTGGCAACTATTTATCTGTTTTCTTTCCCTATTATTTTGCCTTTTCTACAATGTCATGAAATGTAATCATGCAGCGCATATCTTTATGTATCTCATGTCTTAAACTTTGCATAATGCTTATCTATGCTTTTACAAATTCAGTTATTTGTTCTTTTTCATCACCAAATAATATTTCACTGTATGGAGTACCACGGTTCACTAATTAAGAGATGTTTGATAATTTTCAGTGATTAATAATAAACCTATAAATATTCACTTGTAAGTTTTGTAGACATGTTTTTATTTTTTTATGGGGGCTTGGGATTTCTGGATCATGTGCTAAGTGTATGTTTAAAATTTTTTTTAAATCTTAATTTACACAGACATTTAATTGACTCTTTAAAGAGCAGTATTCATACCCCTCCCCCCAATCTCCAATGAGTCCTCGATGACATCATTAGAGAACAATGTCAATTTAAAATACATCATTGCAAATCTTACAAATAACCCATGTTGATGCTCTTACAGAAGGGGCAAGCTTGCTCTATCAGCATCTCTCTCTCTATACTTCAGTTACTGAGAAATAATCCTGTTGCAGTTTTTATTGTTCATGATTTTTGCAGAAAAGACCACTCTAACTGTATTCCTATTGAAGACTACACCACATAAATTTTCTTTTCTTTTCTTTTGGTATATTCTGCATTAGAAACCAGTGCTCCAGCTTACACTGTTTGAATGTTTCAGGATTTTATTTGAACCTATTTGCTGCTCCATATTTAAATTTTGATAAGCTGTTTATCAAAGTGGTTGTATTATTTTACATCCCCACCAAAAATGTATAAGAGTTCTAGTCCTACTTCTGCCAGAACTTAGTATTATTAGTTGGTTTCTTTAATTTGAGCCGTTCCAATAGGTGTGCAGTGGTGTCTGATTGTAGGTTTAATTTGCATTTCTCTAGTGAACAAGGATCTTGAGTATCTTATGCTCCTTTGCTGTCTATATCTCCTTTTGGTGAAATATATTGATGCATTTTAAAAAAGATGCGATCAGCTTGTATGAGAGCAGTCATAATGATGAAAATAATTCACGTACGACAAATGTGCCACTAACTAAATGTTTTTATCTTCTAAAAACAATTCTTTGAGTTCCAGATAGATTCATTCATTCATGATTTTATTCATCAAGCATTTACTGAGTGAATTTTATATGCCAGTCAAGAAAAATAAAAGACTTGATTTATTTTTGAATTGGGAAAATCTCAGGACAAGGCTATGCTAGAGGGAAGAAAGAGCTGGTGTCTAATAGGAAGCATGAGTCAGCATAAAATATTTAGGCAATGATAAGTTACACTGATTATTCCTGCCTGATGGGCTAATTAAATATTCCAACAGCAGAACCTAAAACAAAAGCAGTAACCTTACTCTGCCCCCAAATTCAGGTTGCATATCTCTAGAGACACATTTAATTATGGTTTTATCCTCTGCAAGGCAGAGAACCAAGTTCTGGAAGCAGCCTGTATCTTTTTTTTTTTTTTTAAAGATTTATTTATGCATACAGGAGCTGGGGTGTAAGCCAGAGGGGTGTGTGTGTGTGGTGGGGGATGGTGAGACGATTCACCAAAGACAGTGGGGAGCAGAACAGGCGGATTGATTGAAATACACTGCTGAGGGGAGCAGCAGACAGGAGAGGTCTGCTGTGCCACCTGGGTTATCTTCCTGGCCTGGGAACCAATGAATCTGTGCTTCGGATAACTTCATAGTGCTGAGACTTAACCCCTTGCACCACCAGTGAGGCCCAAGCAGCACATGTATCTTATCTAGGTATGGGGTAGAGCAGGCTCCTTCTGGACAATAGCAGAGGATAGTGTCCTTGGGCCTCCAAATGAGCTGTCAAAAGACTGGTCTGAAGCCATGCACTTTACTTGTCTCTCTTATTAAAGAAACATCCAGTTCTTAACACCCTGATTGTCTGTTTTCCCAGTCCACATAGAAACCACAGGCACAGAGGAATAGAATTGGGTTATTTTTAGAAGTGGCCTCTGAGGTAGAAGCTGGACATAGAGTGAAGTAACAGAACATCTGAACAACAAAAGGTGAAATTGTGGGTGTTCAAAAGTGAGATTCCCAAATCATGGTACAAAAAGGTCATGCCTTCCTTGCAATATTATCTTATAAAGACATCAGGTAAATAGGTACTATATTTCAAAGATTTATATGCAAAATTTGAAAATAAGCTTAGTATTTGAAGGGACAGCTTTCTTTTTCTGCTAACATGTACTTGCAGGAAAGTCCTCATTTCTCTAGGATGCCAGGTGAGGAGAGTATTGTGGTCTCAAATTATACTTGTTTTCCCAACTACTTTCTGTTGTTGAGCTATGACAGATCTCTGGCAATAAGCAACTTGTAGCTGACAGGGAAAGTGAAGCAGCTGTGAGTCACCTGGAGAGGTACCTTTCAGTGATTGACAGGTTGGGGATGAGTGTTTCAAACATCTGTCTTTAGACCTCTTCCACTTCCTCTGAGTGAGTCCAGATTTGCTTAGACTGGTCTCAGCAAGGCACGAAGTCCCAAAAGACAGATGTCTTTGAAACCAGGATGTCAAGCTGCAGAGAGATTGTCACGATTGATTTCTTTCTTTGCCTGTTTTTCTTTATTTTTCATATGGTTTTGGGGGAGGATTTCAAGTGGAGAGTGTTAGTTAATCCTAATCCTCATTGCCAAGCACATTTTTATTTTTGGACCATGCAAAACCCGTCTTTCATTTTGTGTCTGTATTAATTCTGGTTGTCTGTATTTACTTATTCCCTTGATCCTCTTTTCCTACTACCACCCCCTCCCTTTTTTTTTGCTCCCCCTCAGAGTCAGTCTCTATAATATGTGTGATACATAGCTTTGGATTTGTATTTCCTTGTAAAATACAGAATTATTTTGCGTGCTAATTTATTTTCAAGTTAAATGATGTTGTGCCATAGACCTTATTCTGTTTAATTTCACTCAGCACTGTCTTTTAAAGAGCCATCTGTGTCGCTTGTCCTGTATCCAGGTGTAGTGCCCGCAAGGCACAGTGCAGGTTCCGTATGATTCAGGCAGATGGGTAAAGGAGGAGTCCTGGAGCCCTCGGTCACTTTTTAGGCTTTTAATGATCTTCTGTAGTGAGGCAACCAGGTCCAGGACAGGCAAGGGGGGCCAGCAGGCTAGCAGTCCTCCTAGCCCCTGGCGAATCTGACTTTGTCTTGTGGTCTCTCTGTTGCACCCCAAAAGGTCCTCTACCGCCGTAATCTGTTCTCTGCTGCTACTTGCCGCTGCCGCCACTGCTGCTTCTGCTACTGCTTCTTATAGCCTCGGCCTCCAGGCCCAGGTGTGCCCACTCACGCACGCCCATACCGTACTCCAGGTGCCCGCCGTCAGGCATGTGTGTAGGCCTGCAGGTGTCTATCATTGGTGGGAGGGTGGAAAATCCTGATCAGTCTTTCATTTACCCTACACCAGTTCATTGCTGCATAGTAGTCCAAGGCGTCCATCCATCATTGTAGATCTATTCCTGTTCTGTAACCATCCCAGGCAGGAGGAGGTTCATCGTCAATTCAGGCAATTTAAAAGAGTATCTTGGAGCCCGTGACATCATCCCCAAAAGTCTTCTAACAGTATGCAGGAGAAATAAGCCAGCAGGGAGACAGCAACTTGAGCCCCCTGCGAATCTCTGTATGCTCTTTCCTCTTGTGCCATTTGCTGCCACTGCCGCTCTACCCTTTTCACTGCACTCCACCACACAGTCCTCTGCTGCACTGTCCTCTGTGATGCTGCCCTTATAGCCTGTCTCTCGGCTCAGGTGTGCCCACTTACGCATGCCCACACCATGCTCCACCTGTCTATAGGGCACGTGTACTCTGAGCCAATGCTCACAAGTGCCTCCTGCATTCAAGGGCCGTTGGTGATAGCCACAAAAGCCAATGGTGCAAAAGCCTGAGCAATCTTCATTTACCCTATAGTTCCCTAGTGATGAACTTCAAGGTCGACTTGATCCCCTGTAGGTAAGCGTAGGGACTTGTGCCAGTGCTGCTTTGGGGGTATTTTCCTAGGAGTAGGGTTCTTGGGTCACAGGAGTTATGTGCACTTAATTTGACTGTCAAATGCTTTCTTGAATGGTTTGACCAGTTTATGCCCCTAAGAGCAATGGGTGAGAATTATTATTTATTTGCTGCTCTTTGATATGTAACATTAACCACTTTCCTAATTTCTGTAAAACTAAAAGGCATAAAGAGGCATCTGATTGTTTTAATTTGCATTCCCCCTGATTTCTAGTTTATTTAAGCATCTCTTTATGTATTTCCTAACCCTTCAGCTTTCCTATTTATTGAGTTGCAATTTAAGCCCTTTGTGCAGTTCTCTGTGGGGCTTCCGGTCTTTTTCTTACCAATTTGTAGAGGTTGCACTTGTAATCCATAGTCGTCAAGTTTGAATGTGCATATGAATCACCTGGAGGTCTTGTTAGGATGTGGTTTATGACTCAGTAAGTGGAATTGGACTCAAGATTGAGTATTGCTAATAAGCTCCCAGTCGATGGGTTGTTGCAGAAACCTGTGGTCCTTGAACTACCCTGTGAATAGCTAACTTTTAGGGGTTAGTTTGAGATGTTTGCCAAAGTCTATGCTTCCAAATTTGCCCTGGTTAATGATATCTAGAACATGTTTAAAGAGACCTTTGTTATCCCTGTGTCACAGTGATTTTCCTCTCTCTTTTTTCTATTCATTATTTATTCTTTCATTTCACACCTGAGGATTTAACCCATCTGAAGTTACCTCTACTTTGGGTACAAATTAAGTAAACAATTTTTATTTTTCTCCTTATAATGAGCTAGTTTCCCCAGACCAAGTAGTTCATTGTTTCTCCACTCATTTGTGGAATGGGAAGCCTTCATTTCATCTCAAGTTCCCAGATGCACATGTCTGCTCTTTACTTTCTCTTCTATTCCCTTGGTTCATATATCTGTTCCTAAAATTGTATCATACTGTTTTTATGTGTATTTTAATATCTGGAAGGATAATCCTTGTACCTTTATTCTTTTTCAAATTTGACTGTGAAAATTTCTCCCTTGAACTAAATATCAGAATAAATTTGTTGAGTTCATTAAAAAAAAAAATCTGACTGACATTTTGAATGGAATTACATTGACTTTATATGTTATTTTAGGGGGAGTGTTGATCTTTTTCCATTATTGAGTTATCTCATTTGTGAACACAAACGTAGCCATTTATTCAGATCTTTCATTTATTTTAATAGAGTTTAAAGTTATTCCCCATGAAGTCTTGTGGATTATTCTTAGTTACGTTATTTGTAAGTACTGTACTGTTTTTGTTGCCTTGAAAATCATATTTTATTTCTATTTCCTAGTTGATTATTTATGATATATAGAGAAATGTCAGTAATTTTTGTACACTAATCTTGTAGCTGACAATTTTGTTTACTTTTTTTGTTACTTTGATTGGTTTTTCAGTAGATTGTTATATTGTCCATATATAATATTTTTGTCTGTGTTCTTCCATTCTTGTTTTCCTCCGTTTTTTTGCAGTTATTGCTTATTTTATTTCAAATAATATAATTGATATAATTAAATTACTAATTATATGATATGAGTATATATTATATCATTAATTAAACCAAATAGTTAATATACTTTATTTTAAATTTATTTTAGATTTACTGAAAAAGTCATCAGAAAATATAGAGTTTGCATCTATTCCCTTCCCCACCCACCTCCCAGTTTCCATTCTTATTAACATCTTGCATTGGTGTGCTACATTTGGTATAGTTGATAAACTGATATTCATACATTATTATTAACTAAATTCCATAGTTTACATTAGGATTCATTCTTTGTGTTGTCCAGCTCTATAGGTTTTGCTAATGGCATAATGTCATGTATACACCATTATAGTATCATACAGTATAGCTTCATGCTCTAAAAAATTCCTTAGGCTCCATATATTTACCCTACTCTTCTCTTACCCCAACCCCTGGAAGCCGCTGATCTTTTTATTATCTTTCGATTTTTGCCCTTTCCGACCCGTAGCCTTTTCAGACTGGCTTCTTTTACTTAGCAATATGCATTTGTTCCCTCCATGTCTTTTTGTGACATGACAGCTCATTTCCTTATCAGCGAATAGTATTCCATTATCTGGATGAACCACAGTTTATCCATTCACATGTTGAGGGAGAATTTGGTTGCTCACAGCCTTTAAGTATTGGTGTATAGATGTGAGTTTTCATCTCATTTGGGCAAATATCTGGGAACATGACTGCTAGATCATACGGCAAGTCTATGTTTAGTTTTGTAGAAACTGCCAGGCTGTCTGCCAAAGTAATTGTAATTTTTTTATTTCCACCAGCAAGGAATGAGAGTAACGTTGCTCCACATTCTCATGGTGGTATCAGTTTTAGGATTTTAGGCATCATAATAGGTGTAGCGTAATATATCACCATTTTAATTAGTAAATCTCTAATGACATAGATGTTGAACATGATTTCATGTGCTTATTTGCCATCTATATATCTTCTTTGGTGAAGTGTCTGTCAGATTTTTAACTGCTTTTTAATTAGGTTGTTTTCTCATTGTTGAGTTTTAAGAATTCTTTGTATATTTTGGGTAAAAGTTCTTCATCAGCTATATGTTTTGCAGAGCTATTTGTCCCAGTCTATGGCTTGTCTTTTCATGCTTTTAGGTGTCTTTGCAGAGCAGAATTTTAAATTTTCAATGATGTCCAACTTACCAGTTTTCTCTTTTGTGAATTGTGCTTTGGTGTTGTAGCTAGACACTCTCTCCAAGCCACATGACTTAGAATTCTTTCTTATGTTTTCTTCTGGAAGTTTTACCTTTAGTTTTGCCTTTATGTTTAGGTGTAATATCCATTTTGAGTTAATTTTTGTGAAAGACGTAAGGACAGTATTTTGATTTATATTTTGCATGTGGATGTCCATTTGTTCCAGCACCATTTCTTGAAAAGACTATCCTTTCTCCATTGAATTGTCTTACTGCTTTGCCAAAGATCAGTTGACTGTATTTTTAGGCTCTCTGATTCTGTCAATTTATTCTTTGACCAATATCACACTGTCTTGATTACTCTCTACTTTTTAATTTTTGCTCTCTAACCTTGAATTTCTAAAAAAAGATTTGAAATAGATTATAATTTTAATCAGGACTGGAAACAGGACAATTTTTTAAAAAAGATACACATAAAAAATTGGAGTATTGAGTCTTCTGGCAATAGCTCAACCCTTTCAAAAGTTAGGATACAGAGAAATATTACAATGGATTATAGGCAGGCCGAGGACATTTTACTACTATAATTTATCTGACAATATAAAAAATCATATTTTAGAGAGAGGGAAAAAAGCTGAGGTTGGGTTATTCTTAAATATTGTTTTTTCTTTGATTTTGTGGTGATTAGTTAGTTAGCACTGCACAGTGAACTATGTATTATTCATGGGAGACATATTACAATCCTTTAGCTATTTTAAGACTTGAACCAGCAATAGATGTTTGTTGAAATATGGATATATGCAAGTCTGACCACAATTTTTGGATTTTTTTAGGTCAATGATGCCTTCTTTCATGTGATACAGCGCAAATCCATGGGCAAGGTGCTAATCTCTCTTAAATAAGTCCTCACCTCCATGGCAAACTCCTGTCCAAATCAAGATTTTCATCTTTCCAAGAAACCTGATTTCCCTCCTGTGTTTCTGAAGCTGTTACTACCTTCCTTATTAATCCAGGTTCAAAATCTGTTAGCATCATCTTTTGATTCTCTTTTCTTTTTGCTCCTAATTGCTCATACAAACGGACCTGTTTTAGAATGAAAGGGTGCTATTAGTAATTACACTAGGAAAAAGCCTAGGTGAACCACGGTCTATTATCATGCAGTTCATAATATATTAATCACCAAATTCTGTTATCCTCACAGAAAGCTAATTCTCACTCCATATCCTTTCCCCATTCTGACTAATTATGTCTCATCTGCTATTTCCAGAGACCTCCTGACTGGCTTTCCTACCTTTAGGTTATCCCTACCCCCTCCATTCTTGTTTTACATTATCGCCAGGGTGACCTTCCCAAAGCACAACTGTAGCTATGTCCCATTTCAAAAACCCTTAAGCAGATCGCCATTGCCTGTTTGAGTGTAGACTACTTGAGCTAGCCTTTTGTATGACCTTGATTTTGCCCTTCTCTGCTTTCCAGTTCTACAGTGCCACCTGTACCCAAGTATATTCTTAGGTTTCCTGTCTCCTCCACCTCCTCCCCTTGCTCTACTCAGACTGTTTCCTCTACTCCCTTATCTTTGACAACCATAAGCCTTCCTGACCTCTAAGACATACCTCTGCCACGAGCCTTTCCCTGTCATCTCTCCTCTCCCCCTTCTTCCTTCCTATAACTTCCCCCTAAGGATGCATCACTGTCTGCCCGTGGGAGAGCAGCATGTCTGGTGGCATCAATAAAGGATTTGGAATCCAAGATACAGGTTTGAATCCCAATCTCACTGCTTGGGAGGTGGTTATTTAAGGTCTGTGAGCTGTCATCTTCTCACCATAAAGGTTATTCTTGGGCAAAGCATCTGGCACATGCTAAACAATTAGCAAATGCTAGTTACGTTCTTCTTTCTATCTTCCCCCCCTTTTTTTAACCACCTTGAAAGTGGGTACCATGCATGATTCACATTTTTACCTCCCATAATACCTAACACAGTGACTTACCTTTGGTAAATACTCAATAAATTAAATTGAAATTGAATTCTGCAAGTCTTAAATTGTGAGATTCGGTTAAGAATATGTTACCCTGGAAGCAACTCAAATATCCATAGATCGATGCACAGATAAATAAAATATGGTCTACACCTACAGTGGAATACTGTTAAGCCTTCAGAAGAAATGGAAATTTGACATATGCTACAACATGGATGACACTTGAAGACATTATGCTGAATGGAATAAGTCAAACATAAAAGGACAAATATATGCTTCCACTTACATGAGGTTTCTGGAGAAGTCAAATTCACCAACAAAACCTAAGGTAGTGGTTGCTGGGGGCCAGAGGAAGGCAAAAATGGGGAGTTATGATTTAGTGGTTTAGAGTGTCAGTTTGGGAAGGTGAAAAATTATAGAGATAGAGGGTAGTTATATTTGCACAACAATATGGGTGTACTTAAATGCCACTGAACTGGACACTTAAAAATGGCTAAAATGATCAATTTTATGTTATGTATGTTTTACCACAAAAATGTTTTTGAAATAAGAGTCTGTTATCCTTACATCTTAGTGAATCCCTTCAGAGAAGAGAACAGAGTATGAGCCAAGTGCTTGCCTTAGACTGCAGAGAGCTCCAGTATCCTGTGAGCCCTGGTTTGCAGGGAGAGGCCCTGTACACGCTGCTGGACACTAACCATGGCTCTTGACTCCTCATACTGCATGAGTGATAATTCCCCAAAAGGAGGAGGTTTGGGTGGGAATAAAAACAGACAGACATCTGATGCCAGAGAAAAGAGCATCAGATTTTATTCTTTATTCAATTCCAATAACTGTGGTTAGAGGCTTTGTTTTCTAGTTAGTACCTCAGGTCTTTTGAACACACGTGTCTTCTCAGGCGTTCCTCACCAAATAAGCATCTGGAAGAATTGAATTGTAAAATAGGGAGTGAATATTTGCAGGAAGAATTTGAAACTGAGAAATTAGCATAAGGAAGGGAGAGGGGAAAGATGTCAGGAAAACCACCCACGTGTGATGCAGTATTTGCCTGAGGGCCAGAGCACATGCTGCTGCCTCTGTTTTGCCCAGTTGCTACATTTTTAACCTTTTGGGGCCTTTGTGCCCAGTGTGCCTCACCTGCCCTCTTCCCACCTGCCTTCTTCCTCACGTGAGCTGTTTTTGTATGTAAATGAAAATTGCCTTTCAAAAATAACAAGACACTAACTTTGAGGCTAATCTTAGAATTTCTGACACCCTTTGGGATAATTGAAGACGTGCTGGCTAGATCCAGGAAGGAAGGAGGCTAAGTCTGGACTGGGACAACCTTTCCACTGTGCAGAGTTGATCAGTAGGTGTCACTAGTGGTAAAGAGTGTCGCCAAGTCACCATGCCAAAGTGACATAGATGGAAAGAAGCAGTCATTAAGGAGAGTGGGTTTCTTCAGGTTTAATGAGTATTGGTTGGAACCCCTAATGACCTGTTCTCTGCTTGCCTGTGTTCCTGCTTCAAAGGAATGATTTGATTTGAGAGCATTTGACTCATATTTTAGTCATTGTTTGGTTGTTCCACCATCTGAGCCATTAGTTGGTCTGAAAAAAGAAATCAGTGCCGTTCCAAGTGACAGCGTTTATTCTATATTCACAACTTTCCCCAGCCCTTCCCTGTAGGCTGGCTGCTGGAAAAACCACGCCCACACACCTGCCTCTCCGTTTTCAGTAACTGTGGGTCTGTCCACCTGCACACACTTCACTTAACAGCCAAAAATGAGGTTTTGTGCTTTTAACTGTGGAATAATGTTGTCTGCATATTCGTGTATTTGTCCCTGCTCCTTCTGCTATAATCTGTGTGGCTTTAGAAAGCTATCTTTTCTATCTGAGCTGTGATAAAAACAACAAAAGATTTGCTACTTGCCAAGTAAAGGAAAATAAAGGTGTCATTACATTACATTATCACTTTTATTTCACACACACACAAAAAAAACCCTAAGAAAATTCACACTATTATTTCTTTTATTTCTTCTAAGATTGTATAAATGAATATTTAATGACTGTAACAATTGATTAAAATGTTTACAAAAGTCACGTGAGGGGAAGGCTTAATTAAACCAACAAATGCTGGCATGTCTATTCTATTCCCCTTCTTTGTCACAGCTTATTGCTACATAGAAGGTCTGAATTAGAAAGAGGCTAATTTCTGGAACATCTTCATTGTTGAAGAATCATACACAGAGCGTTCCCCCCTCCCTTTTATTTGCTGTATTTAGAGATGGTTCATTTATTGAACTTTGGTGAATTGCATCATTATTTTCAAAAATGATATCACAACAATACCACCTGTTTATTAATAAAAGTCAAGCCACCAAGAAATTTGTGAATAGAAATTGTGATCCTGTTTTTCTCTAACTTGTGCCATTCTTAATCTCCAGGGAAACCACTGTAAGTAGTTTGGTGTTAGTCTCACAGACCTTGGAAAATGCATGTACACACAGTTAAAAAAAAAAAAAGATGTAAGTTTTGAGAATAACTGATCACAGGGTGCCTACTGTTCTGTGATGTACTGTGTTTAATCAGTGCTATGTCATGGTCAGCTTTGATATTAGTGAGCATCAAGTTATCTCACTCTTTTGAACAGCTGCTTAGGTATTCCATAAGTAAGATGTACATCATATAGGACTATTTTCTTATCATGGACTTGTTAATTTATTGAACAATAAATAATTGTTTGATGTGTCACTATATTCCAAGCTCAGCACAGCACAGAGAATATTATGGTAAACAAAAGTTTATAAATCTTTTATGAAAGGGTCATTAATTAAATATGCAAAGCCGTACCAAATCTGCATAAAGTAATGTGGGGGGGGCTATTTAACTCAGGTTGCTCAAGAATGGTTTCCTTGAGGAAAGATCCTTGAACCTCTAACTGAAGAGGGAGGCGTCTAGAAAATTAATTTTAAGAATTTATATAGGGAGGGAAGAGGGGGAGAATATTCTAGGCCCCTGTAGCAAATGAATGCGTGGCAAGTAAAAGGGGCTGAAAGATCCTGGGTTGGGCCATGCAGGCAGGTTTTGGAGATGAGACTGGAGAAGGGACCAGATTAGGTGGGAGCTTGTGGCCAGTTACAGGAGTTTGCCTTACCCTAAAAGCTTCTTTGTGTACTAACTAGAAGTGGGGGTGGGTGGTGGCATGACCAGACTGGCTGGAAGAATCCCTCCAGCTGTAGTGGGGAAAAAGTACTGGAGAGGAATAGACTAATTAGGAGTCCTTGAATGTCCAAGTGGGAATTGAAGGCTGCTAGACTAAGGTGGTGATGATGGGGAGGGAGAGAAATAAAATGAAGAGCTATGCAGGAGGTAAAAGTAAAAGGATTTGTTGTTACATTGGCTATAGGGGAGGGACTGGAAAGAGAGAGAGGGAAATGTCAAGATGACTCCTAGGTTCCTGGGTGATATTTAAGAAGAGGCAAATCCGTAGAGAATTGGGTTTTTCCAGTGGAAGGGATATGGTGAGAGAAGAAGATGAAGCTTTGTACATATTAAAACAGCAGGAGATGTCAAGTGTATGGTTTTACATGCTTGTCTGATGCTTAGAAGAGAGATGGGATCTAGAGACATAAATCTGGGAGCTACTGATGCTTGTGAGGTGCCTGAGATTGCCCATGGGAACATGAGAAAGGGAGAGAGACTCCACTAGCCTCAGCCATCTTTCAATAGAACTTTGTAAATACTTCACTCTGAACTGTCCATCACAGTGTTGAAGGAAGGTTGTGTGGTGCTGTGGGTAATGAAGCACCTTCTCTCTCTGGAGGGCCAGGGGCTGGGGTCTAATTCCAGCTGTTTGACCTTGGCCGAAACTCATCATTTTACTTTTCTCAAGTGAAAAAAGAAGATAATAATTTGCTTTTTCTACCTTGCATGGTTCATGGGAGGGTCAAATGAGATAATGTATGTGAAATTGCCTTGCAAATTGTCATTTTCATAATAGATGACAAGGTTGCCTAGTGCCAGTGTGTTCAAATTCATTTCAGAGTTGAAGCAAAAATGTTTATTTTTTCAGCACATGCTGGGTTGACTTAGAGCAAAAGAATTGTTTGATTTTTAAATAAAATATTTTTACATTTTATTGTAGTTGAGGTCATTGTGTTCTTTCACAAAAACGAATAAAGTGATGGGACCTGATGACCTGATGTTCCTCAGAGGCACACAGAGCAAGGAAAGGTCTAGAAAAGGATGCCTCAATGAATGCGGACAGTACAGAGAGTTCTTTGTGGGGATGATAAAACAATTAGGACTGTGAAAGAAAGATAAGGCTGAGAGGGGAATATAATTGGAATTTATATAATAGTGAAAATCACAGGATAAAAATACGAAATTATCTACAGCACAAAAACTAGGACCAATTTTTTTTATTATAAATAAATAGTTTTAGAACAAAGTAAAAATAGTACTTCTTTGCACAGGGATGATAAACATATAGAACTTACTACTATCAAAATTGGCTGGGACCAAAAATGAATGTTATATGAGAAAGACTTGTACTGTTGGAGGATAGATTTACAGAAGATTAGAAAATGAACTGAAAATTATTAGGGTCAATCTCTCCCGTCTTGGAGGATGACACCATAGGGAGAGACCACTGAGCTTTCTTTTCTGGCACCCATATCCAAAGCAGCTCACCTGAGTGTATGTGCAGAGAACACAGAGCCTGGAATTTGGGCTCAGAGGTCCTGGGTCCCAGTTTTACCTCTCTGATCATAGGGGGTCACTTCCTTTTTATGCGCCTGATGTTCCTCACTTGTTAAAAGAAACAAGGGGAAAAAAACCAATTCAACATTAATGCCCAACTATAGCGAGAGATTCAGTTGAAGTGCCTTTTCTGGAAGTGTTAATCTGATAAACAGATAAGATCCTTAAAAGCATAATAATTTCTACTTTTATTGTGGTACTTTCAGTTCTAGGCCCTACAGGTGGGTTCATCTTCACCTTCTCCTTCCTGATTCTGGCCTTATTCAGGAGCAGTATTTGCCAACTCAGAAATGAAGGAGAGAACTGTGAGGCAAGAAAAAAATCCGTCCTCTAGAGCAGCGAGAGAGTGCTGATACTTCTTTCTTCATCTCCTCCCCTACCACTAGCTTCCCTCAAACCCCCCAAGATCTGGTAGATGACTGAAGGTAAGGGGAACTTTGCAAGCATCTCTATTCCACTTTGACTGTTTTGGATGGTAAGATGCCACTTAACCCTTCTCCTTTGGCATGGCACAGAACATCCTGCTGTGGCCCTGGGCCACCGTCTGCTGGTGTTACTGGTATTGTAAGAACAAGTTATACCCAAAGTTTCGCTTCTACTGAGGTGCCCCTCCTGCCGAGATTCATATCTTTGACGTGGGGCAGAAGGCAAAAGTGGACCAATTCCTGCTCTGGCCACATGCTGTCAGATGAGTACAAGCAGCTCTCCTCCCCTCCCATGTCCTGGAGCCTGCTGGTGTTTGTGCCAACAAGTACATGGTGAGAAACTGGCCAAGATGGCTTTCACATTCAGTGCCACTCCAGTCCTTCCACATTTGCATCCACAAGGTGTCCTGTTCTGGGGATCACTGACTGCAGACGGGCATGTGGGGTGCCTTTGGAAAGCCCCAGGGCATAGTGGCCAAAGTCTACATTGGCCGAGTTCTCACATCCATCTGCAGCAAGCTCTAGAACAAGGAGTGTGTAACTGAGGTGCCACAGCAGGGCCAAGTCCAAGTTCCCTGACTGCCAGAAAGTCCTTATATCCAAGAAGTAGGACTTTACCACGCTAAATGCTGATGAGTTCGAAGACTTGGTGGCTGAGAAGCAGCTCATCCCAGGAAAATGTGGGACCAAGTACCTCTGGAATCATGGCCCCCTGGAGAAGTGGCGGGCTGTCTCTCCTCAGCCATGTAAATAAAAATCCCTCATTTTTATTCATCTGAAAAAAAAATGCCACCTAAAAGACTGGCATGCTCTAATCTCTGGGCAATTTGGAGGGTTCTTGTGAAAATTAGGAAAACCAAAGGTGGCCAGTACAAGGGTGGGGTGAGAAAAAACACGGGGACTGTTTTCTTAGGACTGATCATAGGTTTTAGGGTTTAAATGAAAAACAAAAAATGGGTCTGAAATTTTCTTTCCAAATGGCCATGGTAGTTCACTTGGGTGGGAAAGCTGATGGTGATTCTGGGAGGTGGGTGGGCGGGTGGAATGTGTCATTCTTTGAGGGTCCTGTGAATTTTGTGTGTGTTCCTTGGGAATATGACTTTAGCAGAGGGGGTACAGCAACAATAGGAAGACAGGACTGAGAACAAAGAACTTCTAATTCTTCTGTGCAAATATGAAGGGTTTCACCCCTTCATTACCCCAACATGCGCCCTTCCCTGGCCTCACTTCCGATGGGGTATAGCTGAAAGACAATATCCCAGGAGTCAGACAGCTCTGGATTTTAATTTATTCTTTTCCACTAATTAGCTGTGTGGGTTGGTTTCCACCCCATAAAATGATGACAGTAGTAATCCCCTTATCCTTAAGCAATACTGAGGAGATTACAGTTGGTCCTCCAATAAATCAGGGGTAGGTACCAACCCCCTTGTATGGTCAAAAATGCATGTATCACTTTTGACTCCCCTAAAACTTAATTACTAATAGCCTGCTGTAGACCAGCAGCCTTATCAATGACATATAATCGAAAACACATCTTTTGTATGTTACATGTATTATATATATGTAATATACAGTGTATATACATGTATATACAGTGTTCTTATAATAAAGTAAACCAGAGAAGAAAACATTATTATGAAAATCATAAGGAAAAGAATATACATTTTTAATATTGGATTGTATTTATCGATATTGTAGGCGTACATATAAGTAGAATGGTGCTATTCAAACCTGCGTTGTTCAAGGTCAACTGTATAACAGTGAGGCACTTAGCAGACCTCTGGCCTGCCCAATAGGTGATAGGTCCTGAGTGAAAGTCATGACCCATCAGCACCCGCTGCTCCAAGGAGGTGGATTGCGAGATCGCCACGTCTGTGGAAGCAGGGACCAGGGTGTGCTTTGTTTCCTGTCTGTGGTGAACCACAGTGCCTGAGGAAACTCTGCAGCAAGTCCTTATCATGCTCTTTCTGTGGAAGTTATATCCAGGTAGGGCTCAGCTGCAGGCTGGTTTCCTCAGTGAAAGCAATCATTCAGCTCTCACATTGCCAGGGATTTGCGTGTTGTCCTGTTACGTTGTGTGTTAGTCTTATGCTCCATGGAAGTTCCACGTTTAGTGAGTATTATGACCACGGTACTGGGTGAGAGAGCCACCAGGGAGTACATCTCTGACACTTTTCCCCTGTTTGGGACCCAGTGCAGGAGAGTGCTTGTCTTGCCTCTTTCTTGAGGACACCATTCTGTTTTTATGTGCTGCTATTGACACATGTGCCAGTGGGAGGCTTTACAGGAAACTTTCCCTTTGAGGTCCCCGGAAACATAAAAAATTTCTGGCACTTGCAGTATCCTCATTCCTGGTATCTTTGAGTTGATGGGAAAGTTGTGCAGGGTGTGTATATTCTTGCTGATGTGTCTAAAAAAAGCATAAAGTAGCCCTTAGATTATCTTTCTCATAAGAACAGCATTCACATGTCATCTGGTACCACTCTCATTTAGCATAAGGCTATTGCTTGAAAGATTCCCCTTTTTTTCTTTTTGTTCTGAAAATTGTAAAAGCATGTGCTTGAAGCTGGAACAGGTCCATGAATTTCTTTCAGAAAAGAAAGGGTCAAGGGCAATGTCTTTGAAGGCGGATGTGGGGAAGTGGCCCCAGCACCTGAGCATCTCCTGTCTTCAGTGTCTGCTCATGTCTGAGGTCCACTTTCTGATGTAGATTCTAGACCACCTTTCTCAGTCCTGATGGAGCTACAGTGACCCAGCAGTGAGCCCTCTCTGCAGCTTCCAAGTCAAGGTCAGTGACCTCTCTGTTCCTATTGAAAAGCTCCCTTTTGACTTGAGCTTGTAAATTTTCTGATATTTTTCATTTTTATCCTCCCCTTTTCTTTAAAAGTTATTTTTAAAGTTAAAAATAACCATAAGAAGAACTTATGATCCTCTTTTCACTGACCTAGATATTTTAAGAGCTGGAGGATTGACAGCAGCTTCTCATCTGGGGATACTGGCCGGCTCTCAGGAGCCGATGAGCTAAATGTATTAATAAAATATTAATCCTAGTTCCCAACATAAAGCACTCTTGTTGTTTTCCTTACCTATCCAAACCCCACCCTTCCATGCATTGTAGACAAAGCCATGGACTCCAGGATCAAAGATTTGGGTTCAGTTCCTGACTTGAATTAACAACCTTTCTGATCTCGGGCACGTCACTTTCTGTCTGTGAACCTCAGATTCTTCTTGAAAATAGAGATGCTAATAATATCACTGAATGAGGGTTCAGAGCTTAGGGCTCAGCCTGGTGGCTGAAATACATAGAATAGACACCAGAAAAATAGTTTTCAAACTCTAGAGAGCCCAATTTGAGTAACCCTGGAATCATTAATCTTTTCTATCTTTGGATTTCTGTATTGTCCAGTCTATCTACACCATACGATTTAGCAATGAACTTCTTCTTGTCTTTAATATGTGGCTCTGCTCTTTTCACAGCCCCTGCTGGTAGGTAAAGATTCTCTGCAGGATCAACCTGTGCATTTTATTTTTCTTGTGTCCATGTTGCAATAATAGGCACTTAATCCTTGATCACTGATTGATGGAGTACATTGCTGGTTTGCCCAGATTTGGGTTCTGTAACACAACAGTTATTTTCTTTGTCTCTTCAGTTTTACTGCTTGCTGCTAATGGTGAGATAGTGGGAAATCATTCAGCTTTTCATTATCTTGCCAATTTTTTTTTAAGATTTATTTATTTTATTTATACATACAAGCTGGGGTACAGGCCAGAGGCGTGGGGCGGTGAGAGGATTCACCAGAGACAGAGTGGGGAGCAGAACAGGCAGATCAGAAATACACTGCTGAGGGGAGCAGCGGGCAAGGCAGGAGAGGTCTGCCACGCCATGTGGGATTCTCCCCGGCCGGGCGTCGAACTCGCGTCGCAGCTGCCGACAGCTCCACAGCGCAGCGCTTAACTGCTGCGCCACCTGGGAGGCCCTATCTTGCCAATTTGTAGCTTCTCATCAAATACATTCTAAATAACTATTCAAAGATATGCTGACCTGCCCCAAGGTAGTTTGTTTGGATTGTGTATCCACTAGGAGGTGTTTTTTTCTGAATCAGCTTCTCTCATGGCTGCCTGAGAGCCTGTCCCCTCCTCGGCACTAAGGTCTATGAAGAGGCCAATAGCTGGCCCTTGGCTGCCATGATGACTCTTAGTGGATTTCATAGTGACCCAGAGAGTGAACTTTGAGAAATTTCCCTGGCAGTCGTATCACCTCCAACTGCTTATTGTGGTTGGACTGTGGCCCCCTCAAATACATGTTGAAATCCTAGCCTTCAGTACCTATGAATATGGCCTTTTGTAGAAATAGGGTCTTCATAGATGTAATCAGGTGTAGATGAGGTCGTACTGGATTAATGTGGCCCGAATTCAGTGATTGGTACCCTTGCACATAGAGAGAGACTTGGGCACATGCCACCCTGTGAGAACGAGGCAGAAGATGGAGAGAGAGAACAAGTGAATAGTTCAGGCCAAGGACTGCTAGGAGCCACCAGAGTGTAGGAAGCAGCAAGGAGGGATTCTCCCATAGTGTCTTCAGAGGGAGTGTGACTTCCAGCCTCTAGAACTGTGAGAAAATAAACTTCTGTTTAAAGCCACTCAGCGTGTGGTAATTTGTTGTGGCAGCCTTAGGAAACAAATACACTGCCTAAGAATTTAGATAAAATATAAAAGAGAGGCTCTAATTAGAATCGATTACCCATCAACCCTGAAAGGCCCTGGTGCTAGTCCCATAATGCCTTCTCTGGTGATGAATCTAGTCCCAGCCTCCCAGGCTCTCCTCCCCACAGGGTTCCATTTATCTCCTTATTTGACTTCCTCCAGCAGCCCCCTGGCCCCAAGCCCTCCTCTGAGTCCTTATAGTTTCTTCTCCTAATGTCCCCCCACCTTTTTTTCTGATACCTAACTCACTCCTGGGGGTGTGGAGACTCCCCTCAGTGTCCCAGGGCTGAGGTGACGTATTTGCTGTGCTCCTCATGGTCCCTCACAGCCCACTGTGTCTCCCTGGTCCTCCCCCAGCTTGGAAGCACAGCCATTGATACTCCATAAACTCTCCTGCTGTTGTTGTCATTTGCCAACCTCTTCAGTGAAGCTTGAAGCCCCACTGGTCTGGCTCACTAGCTCCTCTTCACCACCTCTCCTGCCTTCACTCTGAGTGGTTGGTCCACTTAGATCAGTCAGTGCCAATCCTGACTGACTTTAAAATTACTTGGGACTTTTAAAAAGCCAGGGCAATACTCTTCTTACTTCTCAACCGAGTCAGAATCTTTGCAGGGTCGGAGGCCTGTATATTTTTTTGAGCTCCCTAATCATTCTGGTATGTGTCCAGGTTTGAGAAATACTGGTGGAGGTGATCTGAACAATAGTTTGGCTTCTGAGATGGCTATCCTCCTTCTTTTTTAAAAGATTTATTTATTTATGCATACAAGCTGGGGTGTAGTCCAGAGGTGTGGGGTGGGTGAGAGGATTCACCAGAGACAGGGTGGGAAGCAGAATAGGCAGATCGACTGAAGCACACTGCCAAGGGGAGCAGCGGGCGAAGCAGGGGAGGTCTGCTGCGCCATGTGGGAAGCTTCCTGGGATGGAACTTGTGCTGCAGTGGCTCTGGATAGCTTCATAGTGCTGCCACTTAACCCGTTGCGCCACCAGGGAGGCCCCCCCATCCTCCTTAATCCCAGAAATCCATCTCCCACCTCAGCCTCCTGCTCGAACAGTGACATTAGGTGTTTGTCATATCTGTACTTACCCCAATTCAGAAATGTTGATTTCTGGCACTCCTCACTCGCCCCCTCCCATCCCCCGCTCATCTCCTCATTTGCAGCTCATGCCCTCTAAAACCCCAACTTCTGCCATACTTTAACCTCACCAAGCCCAGTGGTCTATCATCCCTGCACCTTTTCACAGTCCTGTAAGACCTTCCCTTACCTCACCCTCCTGGAGTCCGGGGCCCAGGCTCTCCTCTCTTGTCTCTCCTATACTCTGCAGACTTCACCCGGCAAACCCCAGATCTGATAACACTCTCCTCATCTAATCACAGCTATGTCTCAGCACCAAACCTCAGAATGTGGCTGCCTAAAAATACAGTTGATTTACTGGCTGGCCAGAATTTTATCAACAGAGAGCCCAAGTGGACTCTTAGTGGCACTTGGCAACACCACCATTTCCCTGGCTACTTCCTTTTCTTATTCTTTCAGAGGCTGTTTTATATACTTTCTCTCCTAACCACATTCTCTAGTCTCTCTGACCTTCTTTCACTCCTCCAGGTGGCTGAAGTTGCTCCTAACAAGATATTTGCATTTCACTGTTCATACTGCCTTCCACACTCCCTCCTCCCTCCAGGAAGTCTTGCTGTGGAACACCCATCACTGGTTCCATCACAGCTTCTCATGGAAGTACCTCTTGTCTCCTCTACCTACAGCAGCCTCCCCCACAACATTTTTTATCTTAGCACTTATTCTCGTCATACCACTCGCCACCCCCTGATATCACATGAGATGAATCTGTTTGCTGATATGTCTCCCTCATTAGCATGTGGGCTTTTAGAAGCCAGTTCCCTCCTGTCTACCCAGTTCATGTCTAGATTCCAACACCAGGTATAGAAAGGCATTCAGGAAGCTCTCAGAGAATGAATGAATGAGGGTGAGTGAATAAATGAACCAACAAAGGGATGGATCTATAGTGTGTATTTTTAAACTAATGACATGGGGGGTCTTGTAAGTGATGATTAAGCATTCAAATATTTGATCCATACTCACTCTGAATTCAAAATCTGGTCTGTCTTTGCTAGCTGTGGGACTTTGAACAAATTGCTCTCTGAGCTTCAGTTGTCTCGTTTGTAAAGAAAGGGGATATATAAGAGGAGCTAATTCCTAGGGATGCTGTGTGGATTATGTAAAATTACATGTGAAAAACATTAGCACAATGCCTGGCACATTGTAAACACCATGAACATATTGTAACATTTTCTGGGGACCCCCTTCCTCCTCTAGCAGGCAAGAGAGCAAAGACTGAAAAGTTTGAACAGTCTCTATCTGTAGCCTATGCAGGAATTTCACTGCCTGAAGGTAAAACCAATCTTTTCACACCCACTGATGACCAAGGAACCAGATAAAGTATATTTAACAATGGGTACCCAAACCTTGCATCTCTGCAGTGCACTCTTTAGAAAGGATGAGACTAAATCCTGCATTGTCTTCCACTAGAATCAGTATATCTTTAGTTTTGGGAATGATTTAGAACTAGAAGCACCTCTTGTCAAGAATAATTATGTTCTTAAAGTCAATGACTCACTGTTCTTATGTATACAAACTAAACGCTAACTTATATTTATTGAACCAGTTCTCACAGAGTAAAGTCAGACTGCTTCCCAACTTTAAATCCCCTCTTTATCTAAAAAACTCTTTGTCCAACTATCATTGAGACTTTATTTCCATTTAACAGCACTCAACAAATGTTTAATAATAAAACAATAGTGTTATAATAATTATATATTATGATGAGTATTATAATAATCAATAGTTAAGCTAATATCTAATTCTAGAATAATTATTGCTGAGCATAATAATAGAGTATAGGTATAGAGCATAAACTGAAGCACTTTTCTGAATGCTTTACTTGATTAAATTATTCTATAACCTCCGAAGCAATTACTATTAAGCCCATTTTACAGATGAGGAAACCGAGGGTCCAAGAGACTCAGTGGTTTTCCCAGCATGGTTGGAGCTAGAAAGTGGCAGAGCCATGATGCCAATCTGGCAGTGAGTTCTCAGCACGCAGCACACACAAAGCATTGTGCTGTTCTACCTGCTTAAAAAGTGGCATTCCCATCTTTTGGGCAGTCTCTCCTGGGGAGTTCAAAATACTTTCCTATGATTTGAGTAGGTGTGTGGTGGGTAAACATGAGATTTTTGGTCTGTTGTATGTAAGTAATTTTATTTAAGGGATGGAGATTAAACGTCTTTCAAGGAGATATATTTATACTTGTTTTCTGTCGTGGGTTTGGCTCAGTGAAGTCTGAGCTAATGTGCTGATGGGGTTGGAAAGTATGTGCCTTTAAGACCCCTGAAAGTATGTGTTTGGGCGTATAGCAGTTACTGCATTTTCCACTTTTTGTTCAGTTGTTTAATTACAGATAGAAAAGTCTAGTAACTTCCTTAATTTATCCTAGATAGTCAGCCAAGGAGAATGCAGGTTCATGAATATATGGATGTATGCCTTTTGCATATTTTCCAAATGTGCTTCTTTTTAAATAAGGGGCATGTGCGTATAATGAGAGAGCTAGATTGTTTGCAAAACAGGGCCACAAGTTCCATGTAAACAAAGCTCCTTATCGTCAGTGAGAGCCTGAAGAGTGCAAGTATTCTTGGAGAAGAAACTTCATGTTTTGAATTGTCTTTCCTATCACTTTTTGCATAGATTTCTTTTCTCACCCCTTGAAATTATCTTAGTTCATTTTCCTCTCAGGACCTCTCTAAGCACTTACTGCTAATTTCACGTATTTGGCATTTAGTTACAATCTGCTTTTTATGGATTTTCATTTGTGTCCTTCATTTCATCTAGTTGAGTGAGTGTTTATTAACAAGGTAAAGGAGAATAAATGAATTATAAGACAAGATGGCAAATGCAGGTCATAGTTGATGTCATTTTGATAAGGCATTGGGTTCAGTGAGCAGGGTCCCTGGGTTACCTCTGGAAAAGTTTCAGCAGAGTTCCCTTTTCAGTGGCATGGTGGGTTTACCCAGGAGACAAAGACGTTCAGGAGAAGGTTACATTCAAAGGGCAGATTTATTAGGAAAAGGAGAAAGGAAAAGAGAGACACCTACATAGACACAGGTGGGCAGAGAGCTGTGTTTTGCCAGTGCAAAAATTGTACTGATATAGTGTTCTTTGGGGGAGGGTTCATTCCTTTGTGGAATTTTTATCTATTATTAAATTAATCACTTTTAGGGTATGACTATGTTGATTTCTAAGGAGGGGAGATTCTTTTTAATGGCCTTCAGTCTCCATATCCTCTGGTCTGAGCCTCTGGATACTTTCTCTGGATACTTTCTACCTCTTTCTACTTTCTAGTAGTCTGAACCTAAGGATTTTTCATTTCTATAGCTGGTTTAAAAACTGTATCAATCATTTCTACCTCCTCCTCCATTTTCTGGTGTTGTGATGCCTCCATCCTAAATTTTCTACTCTTAGCCTCCATCAATACTTAACTATCCTTTGCATAAATCTAAGGAGGTTCTATTTGCCTTGTCTATTTATGACAAGTCAGGTTAGGCAGGATCTGTTCTTAATATTTACAGCTTAACACTGTGGGATGATTTTTGAGAGCCAGAAGCCCTAAGTTCTACTGTTTGACTTTAGGCAAGTCATTCAATCATTCTGAATCTATTTCTATCTAAAATGATAGGTTGAAATAAAGATCCTTTTAGTATAAAAAAATTTGGACTCTACTTTGGCTTATTTTTGTAGTTGAAAATAAAAGAACATTTCTTTTTAATGTTATCTTTTAAAACAATTCTATGATTCAGAAATTTTACCTAAATCTGTTCTTTTCCTCACTTAAGTTTAAAATTGAGAGTTCCCCGACTCTGAGGTAATGAATGCATGCATACAATACATGCCTTCTGATTCATCCACATATACACTGGATTCATGGTCCTGATGGTGATGGGACATCTTGAATTTTCTATGATTGCCCCAGTTAAAGAGAACACTATCGTGTTGGCCATATAATTAAGATAACTTAACAATCAAGTACATTCCTATACTTCATTTTAATTCACAAAGTGTGACTTATCCTGTGTTCTAATGATGTAAAAGATGTTGGTTAGTTGGTCCTTGACCAGAGTCTAGTTCCTGTTTCTTACTCTGCTGCTGAAATGCAGGGATTGGTAGGTCCCTCTTTTTTTCCCCAATTGGCATTTTTTCCAATGATTTCTGAGTGACCCCTTGATGCATTACCTGAGGCAGCATGGTTTGAAGAGTACGGCCATTGACACCTCTGTATGTGCATGAGTTCTGGGGGCCTTCCCTCTACAGCCAACATCATGGAAGGACATGGAGATGGGATCCAGTTTTGGCATCAATCTTAAAGAAAAGTCGGGCTGTGTGAGGTCTGGAAGAGTGTTTTACATTTCTCTTTGGCATGTCTTGTTTGTTTTTGATAAGCCCAAGAATATCTTTAGAATTCTTGAGTGTGTTTGGAACACAGAAAGGGGAAAACCCACATTTATTTAAGATTCAGTGGAAGGACTCAGAAACATGAGTTCAAGCAAATTACCACTTGTCAATAATTTTTACATAATGGAAACAGGTTTATTGTTTCTTCTGATTACATAAATAACATTTTTCCTTGTATAAAAGGAAATATATGTGAAATTATAGAGAATAAAAGCCATGTTTGAATCCCTCCACCTGAAGATATATAATTAACACTTTTATCAACCTACATATATGTCTCCTTAAGCACAAACCTCATTCACATGCAGATAATCTTACAGGAATGGGAAGAAATAAATGTTGTTGTGTTGTGAAACCTTTAAAAAAGCTACTTCCACCCCATCCATTGCCTTTGTACACCCTCTACTTCAGACAAAGGAAATAGTATTAACTGCTAGGCGTATATCTTTTATATACTTTTATCTAAATAGATACAAAAATACTCATAAATAATTACATACAGTTATATATATATATATGCATGTATAACAGCACATGGGATAATTACTTTTTCACACAATAATGTATTATAGATACCTCAGATGGGCTGGTATTATATTTTTTTCTCAATAAATGCCATAGAAATTTCTCCAGCTGAACTGATCCAGATCTAGCTTAATTTTTGTTGTTAGATATCCTAATATTCCATGTCATAAATGTCTCATAATCTATTCAACCATTTCCCTATTCATGAACACGCACTTTTTCAAGAGGTTTGCCATTCAAGACATTTTAATAAACTTAAGTCCATAATACTGAGAGTCCCTGAATTTTACTTTTTCAATTTCTAATCCTGATTTTAATTTTGTAGGCTATTAACGTGCTGTCATCATTGTTCAGAAAGTGAGTATAATGTTGACGTTTTCCTTGGAATCCTTATTTAGGCACATGAAGGAATGTGTGGTTTCTTTCTGTCCTCTCAGTTCGTGGCTTCTCTTACCAGACCTTCTCAATATGGTGCCCAGATCATGTTTCCAGCCTCAGGATGTACACACAAAATCATCCCGTTGGGAAACTGTGACTCAAGCAGAAAGGTTCTGGGCGGCTGACGTGGCATCACAGTTCACACTGTCTGCCAGCTGTGAGTAACAGCAGGCTGTCAGGATGGGATGTAGCAGAAGCAGCAGCAGCAACTCCTGATTTAGGGGCCAAAGATGTAAGTACTTATTTTCACCACTAACCAATTAACCCAAAGCAAACCCAAACTGGAAGATGCTAACAGGGAATGCAGTTCTCCCCAGATTCCCTTTTAGCAGGTTCATTTGAGAAGCAGTTGATCTCAACCAGGGCAGAAAGGCATCAAGCTGGCACATGGTTTTCAGCAAAACGAAGAACCTCACAGGTCTTCTTTGAAAAAACTGACTTAAGTGGTGGCTAATGCCACTTCCTAACCCTAACTCCTTGAGGTGCCTGCATGCTCTGCAAACTCTGGTAGGAGCTAGCCCCTGTGGGATGGGCTGCATTGCTGTGGTCCAAAAGGACATGGGATTTCAACTTACATAAAAATGTTAGGCAGGCTTGATTGTGGGAAAATGAAAGGAAGCATAGCTTAGCGGTGACAGTATATGGGGAGAGAAAAGAGAGTTTGTTAAATATTTTAAGGAGGATTCAAGCCTGTGACTTAAAGGCAATGTGGAAACTTCTGTTTTCAAGCTGTATAGATAACTAGTGCTGTGGTGCCTGCCAACCCAACTTACAAATGAAACCCTGACACAATCCTTTAGCAAGAGATGGTTATACAGCTGCTGTTTCAGAGTTTCCACCATGTAAGTCACATCTGGAGTTTCTGGCATTTTCAGAGTTCATAAGCCATGTATTTGTTAGTGATTTTTTTTTCTTTCTGTTGAGACCATTCACTCTGATTTCAGCTCTGCATGAAACCTCACAAATGACAAAGAGGGATCTATCCTGAGTATTTAACTTACTAATGGATATTTATTGTCACCTCCATGCTGGGGATACCTAAGGGAACAAGAGGGAAGAGGTCTCTGACCCTGCTGAGTTTGCTGCCCAACAGAAAAAAAAAGATGTTGCGAGAGGAGGAGTGCGTGGTAGATGGGGAGTCAGGAGACCTGAATTCAGGCCTGGCCTCCAACCCAATTAACCTGGACTTTAGCTCATGTGCTTAAAGCGAATGGTTTGGAAAGGATAATCTCTTTAGTGACTGATTCCTTCCCTACTGTGAGTGTTTCCCTGTCCGAGCAGCTTTCCACACAGCGTAGCATTTGCTACACATCCAATTTGAGGATGGGTGCTGTATTTGTGAGCTGGAGATCCCATGTCACCATCCAGACCTACTCAGGTTGTGATTTTCAGTAACAGAGATCTGAAGCATCCTTCAAGGTGGCCACAATTATGATATGATATTGGTAGGAGGAAAGGTTGCTTCCGAGAAGCAACTCACACTGATCTTTAGTATCTGAGTTTCTATCTCCAAATGGTTATTGATTGGAACAAGTATCTTTCTAACTGCTACTGTTTTTTGAGGGGCAAAAACACTAAAGCCTGGCACTCAGGAAAATGAAATTCCTTAAAATAGGAGAGACCCACAGGCTACAGCTTGAAAGAAATTACAAGGAGTCAAAAATAAGCCAGGCTATGGTTTCAAATAGAAGAGAAAAATATTAAAAAAGAGGAAAAATAATAGAAAATCCCCACCTTTGGGGACTGTGCAGTTCATCCATAGCTTCCTGAAATGTATCACCTTCTGCTCAGTCATTTTTGGCTTTGGAAATCGGAAATCACGAACATGTTTTAATAGAATGATAGGTAGAATCACTTTGTTTAATATAGTTAGTGTACTTTTTCCCATTAGCCTTACTCACAAAATTACCCACACAAGCATTCATACATCCCCGGCTGCCTCCCTCCCTCTTCTCATTGGCAGACATGCACTTCCTGACCCCAGAGCTAGCCCATCTTTTGGGCAATGAGCTCTGTTCCCATTGGCCCCTGAGGGACCACATCCATCACTCATTTCCTTTATTCTCCATCTCTTTCTTCTCTACTCTACACTGGCTTTACACCAAAGGCAGACAGGTCAGAGTGTCTTCTGTCTTATACCAACCACGCAGCCAATGAACAAACACTCATGGTCCCTTCTTACTCTCTTGTCCCTTTTCTGACCAATCCACCAACCCTATGGACTCCAGTGGACACGTCAGGATTGCTACTGTAATTGTTCTCTTTGTTCTCTCCTTCCTTGACTCCCTTCATGGTATTCCAACTCTGATTCTCAGTCTTCATGAACTTTTCTTTCACTGCCTTTTACTTAAAAATGTTACTTTCTTGTCTTAAAATCTCTACTTTTCTCTGACAATCATATCCATATTGGTGATTTTAATTATGACTCGTGTGTTGCTAATACCCGACCAAGAGCACATAGAAACCTGCAGGAAATGACTGTAGAAATAATGAATACCACCTGAAGACTTCTCTCAGGGGTTCTGAGTCATATGCACTGCCTCAGACACCCCCAGCTTTTCCTATAGAAGCTCAACTTGCTGTGACCCAAGCTGAACAACCTGTGTCTTCCAGAGCTGCATAAATCCAGTTAACCTGGAAAACCCATTTGTCCTCTCTAAAATCTGAGCCTCAGGGCCTGCTCACCTTTGCCCAACCCTGAGTACTTATTTGACTTGAATTGACTTTAAAAAGCAAGATGATGCAGCTACCTGTTAAGACTCACCCTTCCTGCATTCTGGGACTCCTCATACCGTTCTTTACATTGTGATTTGTGTAATTTTCTAAAAGGCCAGCTTGATGGTCTCACTCATCTGCTTGAACTCTTTTGGAAGCTCTTTGTAGTTAATTCAGCAAGAATCCAAGGCCTCCATAATTCAGTCCCAGCTAGGCTGTCTGGCTTCCTTTTCTCCACCTCCTGAATGGCCATTACCCTCCAATCTGATTGAATTTGGTGGGTCACCAGAGCTAGCCTGGCTGACTCTCTCCTCCATGCCTTTGTAATCCCTAATTTCTCTTCTAGAACCACCACCATGTCCCAATTCACCTCGTCAGGTCCTAATTATCCAATAAGGTTCAAAGCGTGTTTTCTCAGGAAACCTTTCTTATGTTCGCTGCCATTCCCTGATCATATTATTATCTGTGTAACATTACAGTTTATTTACATGATTAGTGTACTTCGTTTGTCTCTCCAGTTGATGTTGAAAACCTAAGAAACAGAATTACGCCTTTTATATTTCAATGTGCCACTAGGCACATAATAGCTATTCAATACATTGTTATTGAATGAATGAGTGGTGGCCAGATGGCTGCCTGCTGCCCTAGGCTGATATTCTGTGATCTCTGTCAACTGTAACAGGAAGCAGGAGCAGGCTACTTTCCCACTTGCTAGTTCAGGCATAAGTTCCAGGCACATGCATCTTAGACATGTGCTAACTGCTGGATTAATCACTGTGGTCAGGGACCTGCAAGACTTTCTGTCCAGGTGTGAATTTGTGTCCCTTCTTAGAGCATTGAAGGGTCAGTTGCACACACATATATTAACTGAGAGGAGATGGGAAAGACATCAAAGGAAAAAGGATTATTTATTACCAGAAGCCAGAGCACAGGGTACTGGGCAGATTGAAACAACACATGTTCGTCATAAGTGTGTGTACACAGGTTAGGGATGGGGAGAACTGCAGCCACACTGTGCGCTCCCTGGCTGGATGGGGCAGCTGGATAGTCTAGAGTCTCAGCTCTCATTACTTCTGTTCTAGTCCATTTGAGCTGCTATAACAGAATACCATAGAAGGGATGGAATTTAAACAACAGAAATTTATTTCTCATAGCTCTGGAGGTGAGGAAGTCTAAGGTTGGCATTGGCAGAGTGGGTATCTGGAGGGGCCCTCTTCCTGGTTCAGAGGTGGTCTTCTTATTGTGTTCTCACAAGGCAGAAGGGCCAAGGGAGCTCTCTGTAGATTCTTTTATAAGGATACTAATCCTATTTATGAAGTCTCTACCCTCATGACCTAATCACCCCCAAAAGCACACCTCCATACCCGTCACATTGGGGATTAGGTTTCAACATATGAAAATTGAGGGTGAAACAAACATTCAGTCTATAACAATCTTTCTACATTTTAGGCTCACTAGCCATACAACAAAACCCAATGTTAATGTACTGAATGACAGGCCCCCCTTCACTGCTGAGTCTGTATTGTATCTGTTGGAAATATGTTCTTCCCTATCCTCTATTTCCTTCTTCCTGGCTAACCCCACCCCTTCAGCACATTTTTGTGCTGGGAAGCCATCCTTGACTAGGTCTGGCACTTCTGCTGTATGTTTCATTTGCCATCGTCTCCCAGTGTTTATCAGTGGATTTGCCTGTTACCTTGTTTGTGTCTTCCTCAGGCAGTGAACGCTGATATAATAAGGAACAACACCACTTTGTTTGTTTAGTGTGGACTGCCCTTAAAACCTAAAATGATGCATATAGTTTACTATAGTAGATATATCGAGGGACTGCTAAAGCAGTCCCTCAATAAATACACAGTGAAAGATGGCAGCTTCTCAGCGATTTCTTGATTATTGAATAAGAGCAGGAACTGTTTGGGGTCCTTCCTCATAGTACTGGAGCTTAGCAGCCTTGTTAGGGGAGCATTGGAGAGTCAACTCATACAAGAGAAAATATTTTTAATGCAACAAGAAATGAATTAATATTTGTCTAAAAATTATTTGATTGTGTGAAGGACATATTTTTCCCCATTTTCCCAGGGGTGAGGCTTTATACCCTGGTGAAATTCATTTAGTGACAACATTCATTCAATGAATGCCACTTGGGCCAGCACTAGGACATGATGTCATGTTCGTAAAAAGTTTGCATCCTCAGTGAAAAAGAAGCTATTCCTAGGAAGCTTATACAGAAACTACATCAACAAACTATGTCAGGAAAGGTAATAAGTATTTACTCAGCAAGCAGACAATTTAAAACATTTGCTAATGAGATGCTCCCAGAAAATAATGAACTTTGGCCAACTCCCTTGTGATGGCTGCAGACATTTATGCTTAGAAAAGAAACTTTTCCATCTTTTTGTCATGCCTTTCAATGTCCTCTAGAAACTGAAGTTTGAATTTTGTTTTTGGCATCCTGAGTGACTCCTATGAAAATTGCCCTGGTGTGCTAAATTCAGCACTAGAACAGCACTCCTGGGGATCTTTGCTATATCCACAGTCACTTACTCCATACTGAGAGAACAGGGATCTGAGTGCCCCTAAAATATGTATATGCACTCACGCTGTGCACACACATCAGCTATTTCTGTATATGGAACAGTGGGAAGAGGAGTAAAACAAGCAGAGGGGTATGCACCTTTATTGGCTGACAAATGGAACAAGGAGAAAAAACAGAATTTAATCTTGGAGTTCTTATTTTTATGAATATATATATATATATGTGTGTGTATATATATATGTATGTAGCCCATGTATATAATAGGTTGAATGAGCCTATTTATACTGACTGATAAATCTGAAGATTATAATTATTATATTCACATGGAATCCATTTATAAATAACCATGTTTTTGCATTAAATATATCACATGGCTATTATCATTCAGTATGCTTTTCTAAATAAAGCTTTGCTTAGACGTCCTGTGACTGATTTTTCCCTTCACTTCATGACTGATGCTGACAATGTGAGTTTGGCCAAATCTCTTGAACGTCTGGTTTCACTTTTATTGCCCCCCCAAATGGACAAACTCTTTACTGATGTCACCTGGGTAATGAAATAATGAGACAAGGATGGGCATCTTGAGGGAAGACAAGCTATGAATGCAATGCATTATTATGATGGGAGAGAGGACAGAATAGAAAAGAAAAGCAATAACCTCAGATTACATCCCAAGTCAATAGCGAAGAACAGCTAAGATAAAAGTTGAATGTGAACTGCCATGATAAAAGCTAGATAAGAGCTTATCCTCTGAACTCTTCTGCCATAAAGTCACTTTTTAACAACACAAGCAGCAACCATTTGTTGGACCCTTTCTATGGGCAGGCATTGTGCTATGTACTTTACCTAGATAATGCATTCAGTTATTCACCAAATATTAACTCAGCACCGACTCCATATAAAGCATAGTATAGCACTTCACTTATTGTACTGCCTTGTTGATATCTTTTATTATACATTCATTTAACAAATGAAGACCCTTTGCCTGAGGGGTTGAGTCACTTGCTGGAGGTCTCTCAGCCAGTCAGTGGCTTAAACCCAGTTCTACTATGAAACCTGAACTCTGAACCTATACTCTGTTATATTCATTAGTTTTGTAGACAATTTATCTTGTCATATCTCTAAGAGAACATAAGGAATGTGGAAGCGGAAAGGCAAAGGTATATTGAAACCCTCTTTTGTGTTTAACAGGCACTGTGGTGTTTTCCATGTATCATTTCCTTTTATCCACCTCATAGTCCAGTGAGTTATTTTTCAACTTCATTTTAAAGATGAGGGAAGTGGGATTCAGAGACATGGAGCAATTTTAGCCCCAAAAGGCACATTGACTGTGAAATGGAATAGTTAAAATTATATCCCGACTTCAATTCCTTTCCCTTGCATCTTTGTTTCTCCCCAAAATGATTGTGGAAGGTAATTTTACAGGGGAATGTAAGCAGAACTGAGCACTGTAAGCAGAGACGAGTGCTCTGCAAGGTTGCTGAATGGCTCTATGGCTGTCTGTCCCGATTTAGAGTCGAGATGAAAGTCAGTTACTGTGCGAGACACAAGGAAGTGCATCTGGGCCCCAATGTGGGGTGTGTTTCCCTAAAGAGCGCGAGGACCTATCGCGCCTGGACAACTAACTCTTGCTGAGCCCCTGGACTCCTGGCAATCCTGCAGAGCCTTATTTAAGAGAGAATTTTTACCCAGCAGTAGAGCGCTTGGCAAGTTATGGGTCTGTGAGTGAGAGCTCTATGCTAGAGAGGGCCTGGCCCAAGTCTCCAACTTAGATACTGCTTCCTCTGCAGGACTGGATTCTTTCTAGAGATTCTTTCCAGCTCATTAGCAATGAATCTGAATATCCAAGTGTGTATGGATGTGCCCTATGGCTAGTGTGACATTTTTGAAGTCTCAGGTTTCATTGTAAAAATTAATATCAATTTGAATTTTATTCCAAAATAGTCAAGAACAAAAAATCGGCGCTTATTTACAATGAAAGTACTATTTCAAATTACTTATACAATAAAATTGTTGCTTATGCTGTGGCATCCTACATTGACCCTGGGGCTACAGTACTCCAGTGTGAGCAGCATCGAGCTGTACTTTCCTGAAGTTTCTAATTCTGATGTTCTTACCTCAACCCATTCCTGTTTCCCTATAGAGCTGTGTGACCAAGTTTCTCTACTTCCTCTGATCTCATGTCTCAATGGGGCCACTGGATTATTTATCAAGGAGGAATTGTGGATTTCATAGCAGTAATAGACACTCAGTTAATCCCTTTCTTGTGAAGTGTGCTGAAAACTTCCTGGGCCCTTTCCAGCATTTCCAGGGAAATGATAATAGTTAACATTTATTGAGAATTTACCATCAAGTACATGGATTTTAAACCTCTCTCTTTACAATGACTCTCGGAGGTAGGTTCTATTATTACCCCATTTTACAGATGAAAACAGGGAGATACAGAATGACTTCCCCAAGTTCACACAGTCAGCAGACAATGAATCAAAAGTGGTTTTATTCCAGGGACACCAAGTGATACTGCTTCTCTGGGGAATTTATGCCCTAGTGGCCCTGGGGGCTCAGACACTCTCCAAGCATATGACAGCTCTTTATTTCATTTAGCAGGTGTGTGAGTCACCTTGCCTGTTGGAGCTCCACATGGGCTCAGAAGTCACAGCCACATCCATCTGCCACCCTACTCCCCATGGTTCAGGGACCATGAATAAATGGGAGGGGTGGCGAGAGCGGTGGGTTGTCTCCATCTGCTCAGTGCCTGATAACCAAGAAGGGAGTCTCTCTTCTTCTTGGATAATAGGATTCTTCTAAGTTCTTGGTAGTAGAAGTAGATTCAGGGCCTCCCTGGTGGCACAGCAGTTGAGCGCTGTGCTGTGGAGCTGTCGGCAGCGCGTGATGCGAGTTCAACGCCCAACTGGGGAGAGTCCGGCATGGTGCGGCAGACCTCTCCTGCCTGGCCCGCTGCTCCCCTCAGCAGTGTATTTCTGATCTGCCTGTTCTGCTCCCCACTCTGTCTCTGGCGAACCCTCTCGCTGCCCCATGCCTCTGGCCTGTACCCCAGCTTGTATGTATAAATAAATAAATCTTCAAAAAAAAAAAAGAAGTAGATGCAGGGAGGGCAAGTTTGCAGGCAGCCAAGTAGGTGGCATATAAAGGAGCCCTTTCATCAGGGCCCATGCATGAAGCTCCGGGTGCTGTGGGAAACCTGCATTGTGCCCAAACTTTCAATTCCAAGATCAAGGTAAGAGCAACAGTCCCAGGATTGGCACCTGTAGCTCATGTGTCTGCTCCAGGCTAATTGTCTCTGGCCCTTAGACTGTGTTTCCTGGTACACTTCTTTTCCTGGTAACCCCAAATGCTGATGGCATAGGTCCCTCTGCATCTTACCTGCTTCCTCTTGCAAGGGGCCAAGACTTGATGGGCAGACTCCAGAGCTGGCTCTGTGTTGTGCCTTTGCTGTGGTTGGAAAACTGCCCTGCACACACCTGCACTCCTTGACTCATCCTTGGAGTCACACATAGGACATGCTTGCTGACTCATAAGCATTTCAAAGTGTGTGGTGGGGGAGGATAAGGGCACAAAATGGACACAAGGGACCACGGAGATGGATCACGGGTGAATTGGTGGTGGGTTACCCAAGGGGAATACAAAATGTAAAAGATATAAATAACAATAAAAAAATAAGCATTTCAAAGTATCAGATATTGCTGGAAATGCAGGTGTGGCCATTATCCAGTGGTTCCAACATTGGTTAAGGCTTTTTAAAAATTGTGGATTTGATGTTTTTCTTTCACAGTCCTATTGGAATGTATCTCAAATATTGCCAGGGACCTTGTTTAACTAGGCACGCAGATAATTTGTGCCGGCTTGTCTGATTTATGTCCCTCATGGCATTCCTTTAACCACTCTCTGGTTGGTGCCCTTAACTCACTCTCCGCATTCTCTTACTTTCTCTAGAAATACTCTATGAAAACTTATTTCCCACTGGGCTGTGAAAACTACTGGAAACCATCATACAGCTAGACAGTTTCTGCTATAAATTTAAGGCATTGATTCATTTACAAATAAAATCTTCAGTATCAGCCACTGGGCCTCATGCTGGGCACTCAGGTACAGTATGGCACAAAGCACAGAAGGTCAGTGTCTCCAGGGAGCCTCAAGTTCGCCTAGACCTCCCAGAACAGCTGCACCTCCTACCCATTTGTTACTCTGATAATCTTTCCGAGTTCAAGCCTGTTTTCCACACTGACCTGTCCACACCTTCATTATGTTTCTCAAGTCTCTTACTAAGTGCTTGCTTGGTCCCTAGCCCATAGAATTGGCAGTCTCCTGCCCAGACAACCACAGGATCCAGTCCCTCTTTGTACAGACTTGCTTCCATCTGCACCCACCTTCACCTTCTTGATCTCTATCTCAGGGGGAGAGGAGCCCTTTTAGCTCAGTTTAAATTTGGATCCCATGGAACCAGCTTCCTTTGAGATTTACTCGCGTAATTGTATCTCCTTTCTGGTTCTCCAGTCTCTCCACATGAATCAGTATATAACTCTCCTCTTGTCCTGCTCACACCGATCCTTGAAACCCAGGTACCTAATAGTAGCCTCTTGCCCCCTTTCCTTTACACCCAGGGTTCTAAAAAGAGTGACTTTACCGGTAGCCTCCTTTCCCTTGCTCTGTGTTCACTGCATGAATGATTTCTGTCTAATTCCTCACTCTTTTGACCATAGTTCCACTGAAATTGTTGCTGTTTGATCCTAGTGCCTCCTTGTTCTTAAATCTAGTGATGCAAAGAACGTTTTCATGGGTTGCTTTTCTCGATATTTCTTCTCAGTGGCATTGGTGACTACTCTCCCATTTTGATATTTATCAGTCTTTCTTGTTTTATGGCATGCTCTTGAATAGCACGTGTCCTTGTTTCTAATCTTTCACTTTCTCTTGTGCTGCCTTCTGTTAATCAGTCAGATGTCCATTAAAATAATTATTGTATTGCATTACGATTGCATATTTGAATGTCTACTGCTCCACTGGATTAAAAGCTTTTTTAAGGGCAAGGATTATATATTATTTCTTTGCTTTTCCAATGCATGTGACATTGCTGGACATATAGCTGGTGTTCATTAATATTTGTTTAGTGAGTGAATAATTTCTAGAATCTTTAATCCAAAAGAGTAGACAAAATACAGTTAACCAATACTGGACACTTCGGGAAATCACTTCCTTATTTTAACAACTTGGGTACATAATTGGTTACTGATGTGACAACAACACATTTGGATATAGCATTGATTAAAAATAACATTAGTTGATTTTGTCTTTTAAAATAATATTTATTATAAAAAATTAGAAAGTATTCACAAGGGGAGAAAAATAAACTCAGCCACAATCTCAGTAGCCAGACTGAAATACTATTAACCTGCTGACAGAGAATCTTTCGATTTGTTTTCTAAATTTTTCCTTTTATTAAAGGAATGCTTAACTGTTGAGCTGTCCTTGCAAGTGTAACCACTCATTCTATCATAGTGTGCAGGATTCATGGAAAACCTGACTTAGATCTAGGTGGGTATTCACATCCATCAGCACTAATTTGGTGGGTAGAGATTAGCGGCCTACTTTGTGCTGATGGATACTTTTATTAGACAGATGTCAAACTAGGGTAGTTACTCTTGTTTGAAACAAGATCCTCCTCAGTGATCTAACATTTGGGAAGGATAGACACTGAGAATGGAAATTCATATAAATTAGCAAATGACCAGGGCTTCAACTTTGGTGGAGAGTTGGCATGCAGAGAAATAATCCGGTGTGGGGACAAGACACTTGGGGAAGGGAGAAGGCCAGGACTGAGCTGGTCTTACATGAGGGAGCCTGTGGGATCATGCAAGGGCATGGCTACCAGGATTTGGGGTGGCAAGACTAATTTTAGCTCACCTCCTGGGAGGAATGAGCTGCTAATGTGTTGTCAAGCTGGGTACATTTGGTTAGAAACTAGGAGGAATTAAGGTGTTATTTTAAAAGACTTGGTAACTGTAGATATGTGGGGCTGGGAAGGCAGGGACTGATAAATCCCAAGCTTTTTGGAGTGGTGAGATCCCATTGCCATCTATTTCATTCTATGACCCATATAACTGTTGCATGCCATATGTCTATATAAAATAATTAAAGCTAATTAAAATTAATTTTGGTTGGTGAGTGTTTGAAGAGTTTCATAATAATTCTTGAGATAATTGGAGGTAATTTGGGATGTCACAAAAGGAGTATTTGGAAAAACTGGGCTAGATGTTTAAATCAGAGATGTGCACTAAATGCTAGTAACAGAATAATGATTCTGTACTTGAGAGAACTCTGAATTAGGAGCTAGAACTTTGGGCTTGTAATCAGTATTCTGATAAATTATCTCTCTGACATCAAGAACAACCTTGCTATGTAGCAACTGGCCAATTTCTATGGTATAAATTCTCCCACCATGATAGATTTCAGATTACCCATGGTTTAGTTACTGGTTCACACAATTCCCAAAACAGCTCTTGTCGGCCCAGTGCAATTAATTAATTAGCATCATATTGTAAATAAAAGAATTATACCAGACTCTCATGAATGGTATTGTGCTACATTGGAACACATAATTGATATCTGAGCCTGTGTCCTAATCAGCTATGTCTGAATCCTGTCGTCAGCATGTGTGACCTTTTCCCGTACCTCTTCCTCGGAGGACTAAACTTCGTGAGCCAACCTTCACTGCTCGCCAGGGAGTAAGAAACCATGGCAGAGAATTCTACATTCAGGAAAGATCCTAGGGGTCAGTTTAGGGTGTGACAGAGAATATTTTTTTATTTTTTAAAGATTGATTTCTTTATACATACAAGAGTTAGGGTGTAGGCCAGAGGTATGGGTGGGGTGGTGGTGGTGAGAGGATTCGCCAGAGACAGAGTGGGGAGCAGAACAGGTGGATCTACTGAAATACACTGCTGAGGGGAGCAGCGGGTGAGACAGGAGAGGTCTGCTGCAGCTGCGCATGTGGGAAGCTCCCTGGCTGGGGATAGAACTCGTGCTACAGTGGCTGCTGATAGCTTCAGAGACAGACTTAATCCCTTGTGCCACCAGGGAGGCCCAACAGAAAATCTTATAGTTTAAAAAAGAACAAACTAGTGGTTACCAAAAGGAAAAAGTTTGGATAAGCTTAAAGTTTGGATAAATAGGGTAAAAAAGGGTCAATTGTGTGGTGAAGGATAGAACTGGAATTATGGTGGTGAATTTAATTAGTTAATTAGTTTAGCTAATAATGTAGTTAATTATCACTAATAATGATACATACCTGAAACATACAAAGCATTATTACTTCAGTAAAAAATAAAAATAAAAGTCTTTTTCCTCCCAAATTATGTTTATTGAGGTACAGTAGGTTTACAACTTTGCATCTGCTCCAGGGGTTATAGGTTTAAACCTCTACAAATGTGTCCCTTCAAACCCAGCCCACCACCAGTGCCCCAACAATCCTCCACTGCGTTCCACTGGGCTCCCTCTCTCCCCTACCCTCCCCCATCACCCTCTCCTTTGGTTGCCTTAGTTTTGCTGTCAGATGTTAAGAGTTTATTAAAATAAAAAAAAGTCTTCCAGTTTAGGTACATTATCCTGTCTGACTATGAGACCAGCTGTGGTGACCTCCCTAGACTACTAACAATTTGAGGGGTTAATTTGCTCTAAGCTTTTTAAAGACCAGGATTTATGTGTCAAATACCAGCTCACAATAGGGACTCAGTAAGTGTTTGTTGAAGAAAGAATAAACAATGTGGGCTTTTAAAGATCCAATTCTGAATTTTATCTGTTTCCCCCCAACTTTGTTATGATATAACTAACTTGTGACATTGTGTGAGTTGAAGGTATTTAACATGATGATTTGTTGAATTTTAAAATATTCATTCAAAAGTATACCCGAATTACTCTGTGACTACCTTAGTACTGCTGAACAAATATATATTTCAAGCATGAAGAATTATTTTCTTGTAATAGGAAGCTTTTGAGTGCCTTTAGTTCAAGATTGGGTCTTTAAATTTCCCTCCCATTTAGAGAGCACAACCAGAGTCCCATGGTGAGAAAAACGGTTGGAAAAAACCCAAAGCAGAGAAGCCAGGTATTTACTACCCACCAGTGAGCTCCCCTGCCTCTGCCAGTGGAACCAGATCATCTCTTTTGAAAGGAAAAGATAATCCTTCATAGAGCATACTTATTTATTGAATACTTTCAAAACATTTATGTGCCACTTTCAAAACATTTAAACCTCATAATGATCCCACTAAGTATTTTATTCCCCCTTCAGAAAGAAGAAACTGAGCCAGAGAGGTTAAGTCGTAGAACCAGCCAGTGGTGGGGCTGCAAGCCAAAGTGCCTAAGTGGTGCCCTTCTCACTGGGCCAGGCTGCCGCAGGGCTTTCTGGATTTCCTCTCTCTGGTGTCTCTCTTCCTTGTTTGCTCTGGGAGTTTGGATCCTTTTTCATGTGAATAAACCTGGCTCAGCCTGGGGCCAGGCAAACAGAAGCACCAACTTCTGACAGGGCTCTGGGCAAATATACTGGTCAGGTCTGTCCCAGCCTGAGGTCTCTGGGCTGCACTTTGCCCTAGTGATTCAGCTCAGGGAGGCTTGGCAGTTACAAAAGTAGCTGACAGGCTGCAGATTGGAGACAAGTCTAGGTATATGTGGCACCTGGACTTTGACAGTCCCCAAGAAGAGAGCAGGACTCTTAGGCCAGGTTCCTGAAGCTGTGCTGGAGGAAGGTGGAAAGGCATCAAAGCAGGTGTGTGGGAATGCTGTTTCTCTTGTTTTCTTTCTTTCAGCTGTGCAAGCTGGGCTGTCAGTTCAAGAAAGACAATGTTGACCCGACAGGGCCAGGGAGGATCATTTATGTGAACATGCGAGTGTGATTTATCATAATAGATAGAACGCTGGCATGCTGAGAATCTTAGGTGCTTTCTGTTTGGTGTTCTTATTATAACTTACTGGACTTGATATGTCTTGGCAACAAAATAATGTGATTCTGGCAAAGAGATGTGGACACTGTGTGTTGGCAGTTGGAGAAGGGCTATTTAGTGAAAATGTCTGAGGACAAAGAGAAAGAGGCTTTGTTCTTGTTGAACTTGTATCCAAATGGTATTGAGTTCCATGGGCTTCTGGAAAAATCCACATAACCTTTCACTGTATCTGGGACAGTGGTTTTGCCTGGGGTTTGCTGGAAAAGGCTTTCATTACACATGGCTTTGTCGAGGAGGTGGCTGACAGGGGAAGGAAGGTGCTACTTCCCCTGAGCCATGACTGATCTTGAGGTGGAAGGCATCCTGAACCCTGCTCTTCTGGTATGTTCTGCTTACAGCTCTCAGCTCATAGCTGTGGACCCTGCCTCCTTGTCATTTTCAGCAGGCAGACATCTTGATTTCAAAATATGCCCTTTGACCTTTTGTTCTGATATGAATTTTTATGTTAGGCAGGAGGTTTTAGGAGTGGGAGCAAGTTAACTGGATTTGCTCAGAGCCTTGCCACTTGAAACAGTTTCCAAGGGAGAAAAAATGTGGGGTCTGACTGACCTATGTACATTCCTGACACAAGACAATCCCAGATCAGGAGGAGATAGTAGGGGGTGAAGGTTCTGTGTTTTCCCTTTGGAGGCTCCTGGAGGCAGGTGCCTCTCTGGGCAGAGAAACATAAAACAACCTGCCCTCTGGAGCTGTTTCCTACTATAAAGAATGAGGGAGGAAACTGGTTTGCTTCTGGGGAGACTTCCAGGTTCTAAAATCTGTAGCCAGGAAGATGACTGAGACATAGCTTTTTAGTTTCTCTAGCAAGCAATCCCAGGGCCTCCCCTGGAGGAGGGCTAGGCATGGCTGTGTCATGGGGCCACATTTTTCTAAGTGGTTAACTTAAGGATTCAGAAAAGTTGTTGGTTTTTTAAAAAGATTTATTTATTTATGCATACAAGAGCCAGGGGTAGGCCAGAGTTGGGGGGGGGCAGTGAGAGGATTCATCAGAGACAGAGTGGGGAGCAGTGGGCCAGGCAGGAGAGGTCTGCTGCGTCATGTGGGAAGCTCCCTGACTCAGGATCGAACTCGTGCTGCAATGGTTGTGGATCACTTCATAGTGCTGAGACCTAACTCATTGCGCCACAAAAGAGGCTCTTAATTTCTTAAGGTCAATTTAACCCTCTTTTGCTTTAGGAAGTGTCTTCAGTCACTCACATTGAAATTTTATCTCTGAAAGCACAGTTTACAGAATATACTAAACATCTTCAATGTTAGCATACATTGTCTTTAACTGACAATAGCATGGCAGGCTGGTCACTAATTCCCATTTTATGGGTAAGGAAATTGAAGCTTGAAACAAGGAACAGCTAGAAAATACCATAGTTGGGCTTTGTACTCTGGTCTAGCTCTAAGATTCACACCATCCATATCCTAGGAGAGGGCCCCCATAGTATGTTGAACAAATGTTTGCTGGTGGAACAAATGAGCCAGCATTTATTTAATTGGAATACTTTGCTAGGGTTTGGAGCTTCATCTATTCCTGTTTTCTGTCTCCCTTGCCTCCCACATCTATTGCTCCAAATATACTTTTTAATTTTTTAAGGCAACATCAATATAATTGTCTAGCCTGTTACTGTATCTGTTTGCAATTATTTCCAGATATCTTTAGATCAGTGCGCATGTGGTTTGTTTTAGATAGAAGATTTCAAGGATCACGGGTACTTTTTTCACAAAACCTAATCAACCATCATGTTGGATATAAGCCTAAAATGATAATGTATTTTTGCCTTTTTGTTTTGTCTACAGGAAGATAAAATAATTACCCAACTTATTCAAAACACGAGAAATTCAGAGGGTCAGGAATGGAGCCGTGGGTTCCCCAGTGGCCATCTCAACCACAGGGGAGACCCATGGCACCACCTAAGGGTCTAGACCATGACCCTCAGAAAGATGGCTACCGCCGGCCTGCTCCTCAATCTTGGCACAATGGAGAGAGGCTCCATCAATGGCAAGACATCCGTGGGAGCTCCCAGCCCCAGCAGGACCCTAGGACAAACCACCAACAGCCTCATTATGCATTGAGGTCTGGGGAATGGCCTCCATCCATGTCTGGGATTGGTTATTATGAAGGTGGTTATCCTGGTCAGTTGTACGCAAGGTAAGGTTTTAGAGCTTGGAAAAGACCCTATATGCATACGAAAAGATTGTTGATTTCCTCCTCCCCTTTCCTTTTAGTTCTCCTTTTTTCTTCTCTACCCTACTACGTTGACTTAGCTAAATCTGTTTGTTTCTCAAATTGGATTTGATGACTGAAAAATAGTATTTCCCTCCTTTTATCTGTTAGTGGAGTTTCTCGAAGAAGCTATCACAATGTGCTTGAGTCTGTGGGGCAGAGGAGAGGGCAGGAATAAGGGTGAAATTCAAGATAGCAGCTGGAACCCTCTTGCCCTGGGATCACAAAAGCAATATATGTAGGGAAAGCTCTTTCCAGAGATTCCTATGAAAATTTCTTCATTGCCACCAGCACCAAGAAAATCCCCAATACCTAGAACAGTATCTGGAGTGTGATAGCATACCAAAAAAAAAAAAAAAAAAAAAAAAAAAAGGATGTAGAATGACTGAATGAGAATTTTAAAACCAAAATCTACTTCAGAGGAAGCAGATGTAGGCTTCCAGATCTAAGTTCAGAAGGAGAGGTGACAGCAAGTTATTTCTAGGAGACTCTGGAATTCTTTTTTTTTTTAAAAGGTTTATTTATTTATGCATACAAGCTGGGGTATTGGCCAGAGGTGTTGGGGGTGAGAGGATTCACCAGAGACAGGGTGACAGGGTGGGGAGCAGAACAGCAGATTGCTGAAATACACTGCTGAGGGGAACAGTGGGAGAGACAGGAGAGGTCTGCTGTGCCATGTGGGAAGCTCCTTTGCTGGGGATTGAACTCTTGCTGCAGTGGCTGGCGATAGATTCATAGTGCTGAGATTTAACCCGTTGCACCACCAGAACCTGGAATTCTTGCTTCTGAGTTCTGATTGATATCCTGAACTTGATTTCTTATGGGATGTTGGAATCCACCTATGTTCTGCTTTATCTTTTCAAGGTGATGGGATTTCTACCTGCCTATTGATTTAGGGTTGAAATAATAACAATTATTGTTAAGAACTTTGCCCCTATGAAATATTAAATAATTGTTAATTGATAAAAAAGAATTGTTAATTGATAAAAATACTAACATCAGGATATTCATTTCTGCAACCTTCCTGTATTGTTGAATTTCCAAAGGAAGTTTTGATAAGGACAGAGTGATAGAACAGTCAGATTTAAGATAGTCCAAGTTCAGTCTTTCATCCCATTTCCATCTTTAATATGTATGGGAGGGACAATGACATGTTGAGTACTTATACAATCCTTCGGAAGGGGTTTTCTAAGATAATTTGATATTTTGTTGGATGTATAGATCTGAGAAATAAGAGGAAATGTGAAAAGGAGAATGGGATACATGGTTATGGCTTTGCTCTAAAAATTCTACCCTTGTTCTGATTACAAAGGTCCTAAGGTCCTACTCCTGCCCTGCTTCAGGATTTCTGCTTATAGTATCTAGAATTAACTGTGGTGTTTATGCAGATTCTAGATAAGGGTCACAATTCTGTTGCTGTCAATTTGGTTCATGTGTCAAGTTCCCTTCTGGTTTCTCTCTCTATCATATTCCTCCTTGAATGACTGGTTTTTGTGATATTTTAGGTCAGGCATTGAGGATCCATATCAGGGCTATTACTCTCCAACCCTAAGGGAAGACTATGCTTATGGAGGTTATTACTATCATGGTCACCCACAGCAGCTACAGGATGAAAGAGGTATGCAATAATTTCCAAGCAGCCTTTAGGGGGTGGTGGGGATGTACAGCTGGCCTTATAGGGCGGATGTGAAAGGAGCCAGCTACAGAGGCTCACTGGGCATCCTGCTCGGCTGCGGTCAAGCCCCCACTCCCATTTGCTTACTCCTTGGCCAGCTGAGGCCACAGCAAAGGCACTGCTGCTAGAAGTCTTGAGGAGAAGAGATTGAATGAAGTCATTTTTCTTTGTATGTGTAGAAACTGTTACTGAAGCTATCAGTATGTGACGAGTATTATGGTTCATTTAAACCTCATCCACATATTGTTTTCTACTTCTCATTATAGACAAGACTATAGTTTCTAACCAAATTGCAGTGCAGTCAGTTCTTCACAGTGAAGTCAAGCGTATGGCTGGGCTGTAATATGAGTCTGACCACCAGCCACGCTGAGGATGGCAGATAGATGCCAACAGGAGTTTATGTCCTATACCAATAGTAAGGCTTTAGGTGTGTGCTTGCGGGAACTCCTGACCAGCTAGCAAAGAGAGATCAGTTTCAATGTTGAGAAATTATACACTCACACACAAGTGTGCTCACGTGTGCACGCACATGTGGATGCGCTGCGTGCAAGCGCGCGCGCGCGCACACACACACACACACACACACACACACACCATGTACACCTGTATAAATACCTTCCGAATACATTCTAGTTGGTTCATAGAGGACCGAGGGACATCTTACAGACTTATATTATTAACTTTCACCCATTGATTTTATTTAGTACAGTAAACATATCCTTACCAAGTTCCAATAATTCTGCTTTACAGTTTGCTAGTGTCTCTGAACATGACCTGCCTTTATTTCGTTTTCTCTGAGGGTGCAGTACCAAGGCAAGGGAGTCCTTATACCTTGCATGAAGATTATCAAGACCAAAAGTACCGAAGTGACCAGCATCATGAAAACCAGAATAGTCCTTTTGGAACAAACAATGAAAGCCAGTCCCGGTAAGTGAAAGGGGAGGCTGGTTCAATATGCTTCAGCCCAGCTCGAACTCTGTTAGGCAAATTGTGGCATCTGGGGCTGGTCCTGCATTTCCAGAAGCGCTTTTGCCTTTGTTCTGACCACAGGGATGTGGGAGTACCCCAGAATGACCTGGGCCTGCTGTTAACAGAGCATTGGGTGGAGAGATTCTTAGTGCCCAAACCTGGCTAGTCAGAGTCTTGTGAGGTACATCCTAGGAGAAGGCTGAACTTCTCTGTGGCCTCAGAACAGATGTGGCCTTGCAGAAGTCCTCATGAGTGGGTCCTGCTGGGGGTTGGGATGCATCTCCTCAGGTCACCCCTGTGCCCTGAGTATAGAATCCTCTGGAGCCAGGCAGACTAGAGAAGAGATTTTTGTGTAAGCACCAGTCCTGGCGCCCTGAGGCCTGGCGCCTGTACCCTGGAACTCATCAATTCAAGTATTCTAATTTAGGCCTTTCCAGAATGTCTGGCTATAGGCCCTTCTCTGCAGGGCCAAGGCCACTTCTGGTAACTGCACTGGGGGATCCCGGAGCTCCTATTTTGCTGGTTTTGATAGCTGGAGGTGGCCAATGGAAGACAATGATTTTCCTCATGGCACACGGTTGACCTGATACCTAACCATGATTTGAAGCAGAACAGCCTCCAGCCCAGTGCAGGCAACCTTGTTTCCCTGGGACCCTCTCTGACCCCCGCTGTCATTTTGCTACAGATCTAAGAGTTGGAACCCTTATAAAGACAGCACTGCTTCTCACTCTGGACAGGAGAAGTCTGGGGAGCTGTTTCCTGAGAGTCTGCAAACTGGGGCCCAGAAGAAGGTAATCTGAAGTGACCAGAGCCGGTGGCCTGTGATAGCGGACACCGTCAGCAGTGGAGGCGTGGTCTGTGAGGGGAGGGGGGGCTCCAGTGGCCAGTTGTCTGAGGGCCCCCTCCTCTAGGCGGGGCTTCGCTACCTCCTTTCCCTGCCCTCCTATTTCGGACACATAGATTTGGGGCCTTGAGCTGATTCTTCTGCACTTTTGCCAAGTTGGCTAAATCAAGGAAATGCCACCTGAGCGAGTCCAAAGTGGGAAAGGGGGAGGAGGCTGCCACCAGTACCCCAGGGGACCAGCAATTTGGTTTTGCCACAAAGTGAGAAGTTGCTAGAATGTTTTAATTCAGGTCTGAAAGCAGATCTTGAAACCTTTCTTGATTCATTCATCTCTACTAAAATTTTACTGTGTATACAAGCTGGGCCACAAAGTGGGAACTATTAAATTTCTTTAAACAATATTTTATTTTAGACTTATGGAAAAGTTGCAGAGATACTCTAGACACTGTTTCCCTGGTTAGATTTTATTTTTAGGTATACAGTTGCTTTTGTACACCTAATGCTTATCAGGGCAGGGCTCTGCTAACTAATAAGGAATAACTGCAGCGACACACATGTAGAATGCTTGACTGTGTACAGAGAGCTTTGGCATCACTGTTTTCTTCATATTTTTCCAGGATGTAAGTCCTGTGACTGTCTTGCACCCAATGCCTGGAGCCCAGTAGGTGCTCATTAGTTGGTGAATGAATGCGTGGGTAAGCGCTTACTCTGCAGGGCAGATATGATGATCTATATTACAGATGAGGATGCAGAGCCCAAAGAGCTCACATCACTGTTGAAAGTCACAGAAGTTAGGACCTGACCAAGCTGGGATTTAAATTTAAGGCCCCTGACCCCAGGGCTGCCCTCTTTCCACAGCTGTAATGCATTCTTCAGCAAATACCTGTCAATGAGTTATCTCTTCTTTTCCCTTCTTTTGTTTTTAAATTGCGGTCATGTTGGTTTGTGCTGTTGTTTGCATTTTGGAAGTATAGGATCCCCCTTTCAGGTAGTTACCACAGTGCACTCACCCTCAAAGCAGCCACTGTCCACCACCATAGTCCATTGTTCTCCTGCCTCACTTTGTTCTCACCCCTTCCCTCTCCATCCCCCCACCCTCTGGATGCCTCAGTTCTATAGTCAGCTTTCAAGGGCTACTTTTTGAATTTGTCATTATCTGAGTCTGTTTGGTTTCTCTATATTCCACATATAAGTGACACCATTCAGTGTTTGTCTTTCTCATTCTGACTTATTTCACTAGCATAATCTCTGTGGGCTCCATCATGTTGCTATGGTAATACATGAGTTTATCTTTTTGATTGCTGAGTAGTATTTCCTGGTAATATTCCACATTTTTGTGATCCACTCACCTGAATTTGGGCTCTTCTTTTCCTATCAGTGTACCTATATTCACTGTAATTATTTGAAGGTTTGCATTTTTTTTTTGCACTTGGGAGGAACAATTCTCTGAAACTGCTTCCGTTTCTTTCTAAGTGTTTACATGCTGTTTAACTTGTAGCTACCAATGACCAGGGAGTCCAACCTCCTTCAGCAGCAGGAGTCTGGTCTCAGCTCCAGCAGTTATGAACTCAGTCAGTATATGGCAGATGCCACAGAGCCACGTGGGCCCATGGCTTCAACAGCTTGGAGTCCAATTCAGGCTGGTGAGTATTGAAACGGTCAAAGGAATTGGTTGGAACTGATGCAATGAGTGTTGAGTGGCAAGACTCTTGGAAAGTCACCCTTTCTTATTTCTAAGCATGGGTTGTTGTCTGCCCCATTTGCTTATGTAGCTCCTCTCGACAAGAAGCCAGCATTGGCTCCATCTCCCATCTTTTCTCTTGCAATGGAAATTGTATCACAGCTGATTCTTGGAAGGGAACACTGCCTCCAACTATCATCAGGCTCTGAGAGATTTAAAGATTAGAGATTTAGGCCTTAGAGAGGCTCTCAGGTAACAGGTGAAAAGTGAAGACTGGTGTCAAAGACCAGTAAAGCAAAGACAGACACACAGCATAATTGTGTTTGATATAGGAGACTTGTATGAGTTTTGGGGTTACAAAAGATCTACCACTGAGAACTGGGCTTGGTACATTATCATTGGACCAAATTCTCAAAGTCTTACATTAAATTGTGACATACCTATTCAATAAATGGTGCTGGGAAAACTGGACAGCCACATGCAAAAAAATGAAGCTAGACTACTGCCTCACACCCTGCACAAAAACCAACTCAAAATGGATAAAAGACCTAGATGTAAGACCTGAAACCATAAAATTTATAGAAGAAAATATAGGCAAAACTCTACACGACATACATCTCAGCAAAATCTTTAACAACACATCCCCCCAAGCAAAGGAAGTGAAGGACAAGATAAACAGGTGGGATTACATCAAAATTAAAAGCTTCTGTACAGCAAAAGAGACATTAACCAAAACAGACACCCTACCAACTGGGAAAAGATCTTTGCACACAATACATCTGATAAAGGACTGATAACAAATATTTACAAGGAACTCACACAACTCAACAAAAGCAAAGTTAACAATCCAGTCAAAAAATGGGCAGAAGAGCTAAAAAGGCACTTCTCCAAAGAAGAAAAGCGAATGGTCAACAGATACATGAAAAAATGCTCAACATCACTTATAATCAAGGAAATGCAAATCAAAACCACTATGAGATACCACCTCACACCTGTGAGGATGGCACACATTAAAAATACTGGCAACAACAAATGCTGGAAAGGATGTGGAGAAAAAGGAACTCTTCTACACTGCTGGTGGAAATGTGAATTGGTCCAACCACTATGGAAAGCTGTATGGCGATTCCTCAAACTACTAAACATGGAGCTCCCATACGACCCAGCAATCCCACTTTTGGGAAACTACCCAAAGGACACAAAAACATTAATCCAAAAGGATACATGCACCCGTATGTTCATTGCGGCACTGTTCACAATAGCAAAGGTATGGAAGCAACCCAGATGTCCAAAAATAGATGACTGGATCAAGAAGATGTGGTACATATACGCAATGGAATACTATTCAGCATTCAAAGAAGATAATGCACTTTGCAGCAACATGGATGGAATTAGAGGGGATCATACTCAGCAAAACAAGCCAGAAAGAAAGAGAAAAATATCGAATGGTTTCACTTATAACAGGACTATAGGGAAACCAAATAGGAGAGACACTTGGGGGGGGGGGGAGGGAAGGGGGAGGATAAGGGCACAAAATGGAGTAGAAAAGAACACAAGGGACCACGGAGATGGATCACGGGTGAATTGGTGGTGGGTTACCCAAGGGGAATACAAAATGTAAAAGATATAAATAACATTAAAAATATATATTAGAAAAAAAAAGAAAGAAAGAAAAGAAAAAGATGCCAGCTAGCTTTGACAGCTGGCAATAGAACAAACCAAAGTTACCTTTTAGGATTTCTTCACTTTGGAAAAATCATGAATATGCTGCCTATAAATAATGTTAATTTTGTAAAAAACCAACAGAATGTGGTACAGAATAAAATTTCTTAATAAAAATGTAAAAAAAAATTAAAATAAATTGTGACATACTCTCTGAGGCCTAAATATGACTTGGAAATGGGGTTCTTCTAATCAAGTAGCTTACTCAGAGTCTGATCTTGGTCTCAGATAGAATTTGTATAGAAATGTGTCTGTAGCATATTTCTAAAGTAAGCAAAGGTAGTGGCAATAAAGCTAATGGTGCCAATCTGTGTGTGTTGGTCAGAGGATGTCTCCACAGCAAGTCCCAAGACACCCATGAAGTTCTACATCCCTCATGTGCCTGTGAGTTTTGGCCCAGGCGGTCAGCTAGTACGTGTGTGTCCCAGCTCTCCCAGAGATGGACAAACGGCCCTTGTTGAGCTGCATAGCATGGAGGTAAACAGGACTCTGTGTTCCCACGTGCAGCACGCTGTTGCCCAAGTCCTCTTAATATGCTTCCTCTGCTTCCCTTTGCCTGAGCCTGCACATCTTCAGGAGTGGGGTGCGCCCTCGGGGATTGGTGTGCGTGTGCAGGAAGGTGGGGAGGTGGCGGGGGTGGGGGAGTGGGGAGGGAGGGAGCTCTACTTTGAAAGGAGTGTGCCAAAGTCACTTCTCCCCTGAGATTCTATTGGGTTATTTTCAGCATTGGAGAACTCACTTTTGTCCTTTTGCCTTCTCTGAGGCGCTATGCCATATCCCAGAACCTGGCTCTGGCGTCTGATATTGGACTTGGCTGAAGGGGGCATTGGGTTGAATAGTCTAGAAGACTAAATCTGATTTTTCGTTTCAGGTTATTCTTAATGATTCTGAGGAGCAAGAAGAAATGAGGGCTTTCTCAGGACCCTTAATCAGGTAAATTACCATAAGAGTTGCTGAGTAAGGGCTTTTGAAACCCAGAAAATCTTCCTGCCCAGGTCAGCATTCTGGGGATTTGTTCTTGGCTGTCTTAAAAGAAAATGTCTATTCCCTTTGGAGTAGAATTCTCTGTGCTACAAGATAGAATCAAATGTGGTCCGAGTCATTTTGACAAGAATTCGATTGTTGAAGGGCAAAAGAAAAATTAAAGGTTTAAAAATCTGAAATCAGTTCTGGTTCACAGAGGCTACATGATAGGAGGTTTTAGTGTTCTGTGCACCTAATAGGTAGTAGAGGAAAGTTGGAGCACAGCTTGGGAAATCATGGACAAGTGGATCATAGTGGGGGATAAAAAATTGCCTTTTTCTGGAGAGGCAGAGATTCTGGCCGCCTTCTGAGATATGTGTAGTGTGCAAGTCTGCCCTCTGCAGGCTTGAGCTAGAAGTGCTTTTAAAGTCCTAGTCACATTTCTGAGAAATATTCAGGGCGCCCTCTGTTGTAGAGAGGGTCTGGCTGGTGTCTGAGGACTTGGATCCCAGACCCAGGCATCCTACTGACGAGAGGTGCCTTGGTGGACTGTTCACTCAGTACTTCCTAATCCTTACTTTTCTTTTTAAGAACATTGATTCTTAAATCAATGTTATTGATTGTGCCTGCACAGGTGGTGACTATGAGATGCAAATGAGATAATGTATATGGAAATCTTTCAAATATCCTCACTGATAATAAATGAATTTTCCTGAATCTCCCCCTCTAAGAAAATCCCTCTATAGTGTTTTCACAGCAACTTCAATTAAAAATGAGAGTTGTTTCTATTTCTTACATGCAGACAGATAGATGTAGGGTGGGCACCCTGCTGGCTAATTGGACACTAGAGTACTTGCTCTCAACTTGGTTTTGATTTTATTGTATAATCGAGTAAAATCATAATGCCTGTTAACTGAGCATTCAATCTGTACTATTTCCTTTTTAAAAATTATTTTATTTATTCATTCATCATTTATTTATCCTTGTCTTCGGGGAAAAAAGAGAGAATCAAAGGCATAAGAAGGTCATGCAAACTGAGAATGGCAAAGGCTAGGTTTAAACCCAGGCTTGTGTGAGGCCAAAAGCTGGGTTCTTACCTGCTACTCTCTGCAGCCATTTCCATCTCTGAGCCTCAGTTTTGCCATCTGTAAAATGGAGAGGATGGGTAGCAGAGAATCTCTGACGTCCTTTTTAGTGCTGCAATGATACTTCTCAGTCAACCGGGCTCCCTCACACTGCAGGAGCTGGCAGGTCCTGTAGGGGCAGATGCTGCCCGCTCACTCGGCCTCTTGAACTATCTCCACAGGGAAGATGTACACAAAGTGGATATCATGACATTTTGCCAGCAGAAGGCAGCTCAGAGCCTCATATCTGAGACAGCGAGGAGCAGAGACTCGGCCTTGCTGTGGCAACTGTTGGTTCTCCTTTGTCGGCAGAATGGGGTGAGCATTGCCACTCTCATGGTTGGGCTGGTGTGGGCTGGACTGAAATTTAAGTCTTCCGCGATAGACAAGGTTTGGTTTATGGCATGATTATAAAAAGCAATATTAAAGAAGCAACCAATAACCCGAGAGAGATAAATTGCTGAACCTTCAGAGCCAGTTAGCTAACACTAACCCTTTCTGAGCCCTGCTCTCCTGGCTGGGGGTCAGGGTAAAGTTCTTGGGCGGCTGCACCAGCTAGGTAATACACCTATGAGAGTGTGTATATTTCTGGTAAACTTTTTTTTTTTAATTTTTTTTGAAGATTTATTTATTCATGCACACAAGCTGGGGTGTAGGCCAGAAGTGTGGGGCGGTGAGAGGACTCACCAGAGACAGAATGGAGAGCAGAAGAGGCAGATCGACTGAAGTACACTGCTGAGGGGTGAGACAGGAGAGGACTGCTGTGCCATGTGGGAAGTTCCCTGGCCGGGAATCAAACTCGTGCTGCAGTGGCTCTAGATAGCTTCATAGTGCTGTGCTTACCTGTTGTGTCACCAGGGAGGCCCTTATTTCTGGTAATCTTTGTGGCTCCTGACAGGCAGGAAAGAACCATGAGAGTGAATCTGAAGTTTTCAATACAACAATACAAGAGAGGACTGCCTTGTGTTGCATGACTGGGTCCTCATGAAAAAGGCAGAAGCTCAGCCAAGGCTGTCAGCTTGAGGATGAAAAGGGTTCGCTCTCAGATGCGCTCTTTGCCTTGCAGTCTATGGTGGGGTCTGACATTGCAGAGCTGCTGATGCAAGACTGCCAGAAGCTGGAGAAGTACAAGAGGCAGACCCCGGTGGCTAACCTCATCAACCTGACCGATGAGGACTGGCCGGTGATGAATTCAGGGACTCCGAACCTGCTCACTGGGGAGATCCCCCCCAGTGTGGAGATGCCAGCTCAGATAGTGGAGAAATTCACTAGACTGCTCTACTTTGGAAGGAAGAAGGTAAATGCGCCCCCTTGAGGCTGAGTTTTAAAAGTAATCCCCATTCCCTACGATTCAGCATTCAAAAAAAGATAAAACACATGCAATTTGCAGTGACATGGATGGAACTAGAAGGGTTCATGCTCATCAAAATAAGCCAGAAAGAAAGAGAAAAATATCGAATGGTTCACTTATAACAGGAGTACAGGGGAACCAAATAAGAGAGAGACACTCAGCAAGGGAGGGGGAGGATAAGGGCACAAAATGGAGTAGAAAAGGACACAAGGGACCATGGTGATGGGTCACAGGTGAACTGGTGGTGGGTTACCCAAGGGGAATACAAAATGTAAAAGATATAAATAACAAAAAAAAAGTAATCCCCATTCCCATCACTCATCCCTCCCCCAAATATGAGTAATAAATACTTATTTATAACGCTTAAGTTCACAAAGGTACAAAGAAGAAAATAAAAGCACCCAGAGTCCTACCATTAAAATATAACATCCTGTTAATATTTGATGTATTTACTTGTTACATTTTCCTATTCTTGTCTTTGGGGAGAAAATGCAAAAATCTATTTAAATTACTGTACAATTATTCATATTTTCATACTAAATTTATGTAATATACACTATGGTATATACTATACAGATACATATATATACACATATATAGTCACTATATAAGAGACACTCATAATTTCTTTTGTGATTCAGTTTTTCCCTCATTGTTATACCCTCCCTGTTATTTATATATTACTCATCGAGCCAGTCAAGTGGGGGAAAGGCCATGGAGGATAGGGTGGGTATGGGTTGGTTTATAGGCCCAACCCCAAAGGGCACATATCATTTCTATTCCTGTTCCTTGGCTTAGGATTCAGACACATCCAGTTGCGAGAACATGGGAAAATGTAGTCCAACTCTGTCCAGGAAAGAGAACATGAACTTTGGTTGAGGAACTAGTTGTCTCTAACACAGTTGTTAACAAAGAAACAGTTTTTTTTTTATTTCTATAAGTATTTATTATGGTATAGTTGCTGTTCTTATAAATAATTTATAAATGTTGGTGTAACCCATTCTTTAAAAAAATTAAATATTTTTTTTATTGAGGGGATGTTGGCTTACAACCCTGTGTTTGGTGTGGGGGGGTGTAGGTTCATACCTCTTTAAATGATTGTATCGTACCATACCCATCACCTGGGCACCCATAATCTTCCATCATAGCCCCATCCCGTTCTGTTTCCCCTTCACCTCTCTCCTGATTGTCTCAATTCTAGAGTCAGACTTTGAGGGCTTTGTTTTGGTTTGGATACCATCTTGCTACTTGTAATTTGAGATTCACACCTTGGGATAAGGTACTTCTCTCATTTCTGATCCTTAGGTTAATAAAAACATTGTGTAACTTTTGCTAAAGAGTTAAGGCTGACTGGAAACCATGTCTGAGAAGGAGCTAATGAAATAGCTTCACTTTCACAAAGTGAAGGCTGGAGAAGGGACAACTTAGAAATACACGCCAGAAAGCCTATTTCCCCACTAATCCTTTCTCACATGCCTGTGGGAGGCTCTGGGTCTTCCTGGGAGCCCCGCCTTCCCTGCTCCATGAGCGGCAGTACCAGACACAGTCCTTCGCTGTCTCCACGGGAAGCTGAGGAGGGCAGTATTGAATGTGATGCTTTTGTTCACAGGAAGCCTTGGAGTGGGCCATGAAGAACCATTTGTGGGGCCATGCTTTGTTCCTAGCCAGCAAAATGGATCCCAGGACCTATAACTGGGTCATGAGTGGGTGAGTAGGGGGCTTGAAAGGAAACCAAAGAAGCCGAGAGGCTGTCCCACCAGAGGAGAGGGTGAGCGTGGGAAGAAATACAAGATGCAGTGAGAAGTTCCACTCCCTTAGCATCTTTCCAGTTTCTCTTTTCTGAGCTGGACATAGCATTTTTCTTCTCCAGGTTCTTTTTTTTTTTTTTTTTTTAAAGATTTATTTATTTTTGCATACAAGCTGGGGTACAGGCCAGAGGCGTGGGGCGGTGAGAAGGTTCATCAGAGACAGAGTGGGGAGCAGAACAGGCAGATCAGAAACACACTGCTGAGGGGAGCAGCGGGTGAGGCAGGAGAGGTCTGCCGCACCATGTGGGATTCTCCCTGGCTGGGCGTCGAACTCGCATCGCGGGCTTCGGGCAGCTCCACAGCGCAGCGCTCAACCGCTGCGCCACCAGGGAGGCCCCTCTTCTCCCGGTTCTTATCCCCTAGACTCAGACAGGTTCTTGCTACTGGATAGGTTGAAAGAAACATTTGAGTAATGTTTCCCTGGGACATAGTTTCCAAAGATTAAGTTCCTATACTATAGCAGCCTTTTCTCTTTGGGAGGACTGCTCTAAACAGTTCCGTCAGTGAGGAATTAGGCGATCACTGAGGTTAACTGACACAGCCTTGGGCCTGAGGGTTAATAGTTGTCTACTGCTTAGTCTTGCAGGGAGCATGTGGCTACTGGGAAGTGGGCAGGGATGTGGGGCAGCAGGAGCATGAGCTGCATGGAAGAAGGGGTTCGTAGCCTGCGAATTGGATCCAGAAGACATGTCAGTGCAGTGGGGATTGTCAAAAGTGTAGGGATGCATGTAGCCAGTAGTCCCAGGCACACCAAGATCTGGGTGCCAGAAAGAATGTCCAAACCAGATTGAGATAGAAATATAGGTGGGAGTTTGGAGTAAGTGTGATGGAACAACAAAAAAGAATGAGCAACAAATGGAGGAGCCGGGTTTAGGGGTGCTGGAGCAGGATTTCTGAGTAAATCCTTTAAGCTCTGCTACCATCCATAGGTTGATGGTCAGATATATGGCAGGGGTGGGGTGGGGGATTGAGAACTCTTCTAGGTGTGTGAGAAGGATGTTACCTCAAAATGTTTATATCCTAGTGTTTGTTAAAGTCATAAAGCTATCTTCTCTATCTAACTTGTTTTTAATTGGCTATAAATCCTTTTGGGCAGAAGGTTAAGAAGATGGTCATCTCCACTTTAAGTTCTGTGGGGCTGGTGGGGCCCACTTTACCAGGAGTCCATTCTTCAAGATTGCCTCTGTGAGCTTTATTACTCTAACCCTGATTCTTGCCAGGGACGCACAGCACCGCTATGAGCTTTGTATGTTCAGAGATGGGAATAGTGAGGGGCACTGGTGTTTGACTATGATATACACTCTGAGCTCCCAAGGCAAGGGTGCTATTAAATAAAAGATGGTGTTTGGAGAGATGATTTTCCTTTGGGTTTTAGAAATGAGCAACCCACAACCCCACATTTTAGCATACATCTTGGCTACAGATTTTGCCTTGGGCCATTGATTTTTGATGGGGCCCAGTGAATTGTGAAAAATGTCTCTTACTGAGTGTGCTTAAATCTCCAATCAGTGATAGAGCTTATTATATCCTTGTTAAGCATATTCCATGCTTTGTTATCAGCAAGCTCTTTTCTGGTCCCTGTTCTATGCCTCTTTGGTTACTGAAAATGGCTATTTAGTGCTTGTGAGTAAAACTACTACGGGTCCAGGCTAGATGAGCCAGAAAAACAGCACTGAGAGCTGTGGGCTGGGTATGGAGCAGGGCCAAGAGAGAGAGTGGGAGTTCAGGGGGGCTGGCAAGGAGGACCCTTAGAGATGAGATTTGCCTTAGATGCTGGGGCCTTCTAGGGGTCTTCCAGATGTTGAGGGGATCATCTCTGTGATAGAAAGCCTACAGAAGTGTTTACTCAAGAGTTGAAGAGTCAGTGCTAAAGCACAGAAAGTATCCCCCAAGAATGAAATCAATTTGAGGTGTGCAGGGGAACAAAGATCCTGCACATACCCTCCCTCCCTGCCTGGGAAATGAAAGAAGCAAAAAAGAAAAGGCCACTTTCCTAAAAGTGCTTCTGAAAACAGAGATGTCTCCAAGGCCCATGCCTCATGGGCGGTGGGTGAGGAGCGCTCTTGGCTTGGTCCTCTGACGAGTGGTTGCCTCTCTCTGCAGCTTCACCAGCACACTGGCCCTCAACGACCCCCTGCAGACTCTCTTCCAGCTCATGTCGGGGAGGATCCCACAGGCAGCCGTGGTACGTATGTGACAGGGCTCCTTGAACCCCAGCAGCATAGAGAGCTAAGGGGAGGGTACTACTCAGGAATGAGGTGATGGCTTTAAAGATGAAAAATAAATAATATTGTCAATCACCCACAATGGGTCTGGTCCTGCACTCAGCACTCAGTGCATGTTATTTCAAGTAACAGAGGTAGGAATGATTCTCCCTGTTCTGTAGGTGTGAAAACTGCACCATACAGGTTTGAAATGACTGGGGTTATAGCCCTAGTGAGTCGTGGAGGCAGGATTGGCCCAGGTCTGTCTGATTCCAAAGACCTGGCCCTATCCACACCAGCATGGCTGTTCACCTGTTGTGCACAGCAAGAGAACCCGACGTGTGATTACACGAGAAATGCTTAGCACAGGCGATGATTTGTGGTCAGAGTGCGATAAGTGAGGACTGCTATCATGATTGTCATTTGTTATCATCCTCTTCCTCATTCACATGGCAATTGCCCAGATGGAGTCACTATAAAATGAAGATGGCTAAAGTATCTTTTGTTCCCTGGGATAATTACGAGACCAAATCATTGTGAATTGTTTTGATCTCCAAATCTTAGCTATTACTGCCAGTCTTCTCTTCTTGCCATTCTCTATAACATGTGGCAAGACAGGATTTTCTGTTAATCACCTCTTTCCTCTGCTGGACTTTGTGTGTGTGTGTGTGTGTGTGTGTGTGTGTGTGTGTGTGTGTCCATACCTTCATGAAATGTATAAGGTATAAACCAGGTGCCTTGAAGCTATGTGTTTTACATAACTACCTTATTTTATTATCAATGATATCTCTATTAGATGGAAATGATGATCTCCAATTAAGAGATGAGGAAACAAAGGTTCAAAGACATTAAGAAACTTGCTCAAGCTCACACAGCTTGTAACAGGCAGGACTCAGGGAAATCTAAAGTCTTTGTTGTTTCCATGACATTATACTAGTTCTTTATTGATATTTCCAGTTCAGAAATTTCCCTTCATTGAGGAAATGAATGGCCAGAGGGAACCCTGGGGAGACCTAGGGAACCCTCAGCCTGGAGGTAAAAGAACGGGGAATCAGTGCTGGCTGGCCCTCTTGGCCTCCTCTTTCCTCAAGTGGTTATAGGAATTACACTTCACAGGGTTGTTGAGAAGGTTAAATAAGTGATGCATGGGAAGGGTTTTGTAAAACCAGAGCATAGTACTGGGGATGATAATAAGGAACCCAACGTTTCTCTGACTTCTAACAGGCTAGTGTGGACTCTGCTCCTTGTGAGTCAAGGATGATTGACCTTCCTCAGAGTTTCCTGAGGGTTTCCCCCCTGAACCCTCAGGGGTGGGGGGTTTTGCTCCTAGTTATTGGGGTTGGAGGCACCTGGAAGTAATCTCAAAATTAGCAAGTGACCAGTTGTGTCTTTTTATTTATCTGTCTCCCAGTATCTGCTGTTATGTACGTACATATGTACGTACGTGCATGTCTCTGTCGAACTGCTATTCATCCTTCTAGGAGTTTTGCTTTTTTAAAAAAGATAATGCTCTATCATTAACAGGCTGCATCACAGGCAGTATAATAGGTCTCACCCAAACACCTCTGAACAGACAACAACCTTCTTTACCTACCTGTGGCCAGTGCCACCCTATTTGGTAAATCTTTCCTTTTACTGCTTTTCAGTGTTGTGGGGACAAGCAGTGGGGAGACTGGAGGCCTCACTTAGCCGTGATTCTGTCAAACAAGGGCGGGGATTCGGAGCTGCATCAGCGCGCCATTGTCACCATGGGGGACACGCTGGGTAAGCGGATGTCAGCACCGTCCACTCCTCTCCTCCAGGGGCCTCGGGGCTAGCTCTGAACATCCTGTGCTTAGGTTAGACTCTTAGGTTCTGTGGGGTCCTGAGCCTCTGCCTCAGGTCTCTCTTTGACCCACAGGCCTTAGTGTTTTGGGGACAGAAACTCCAGGGAAAGGAGTTTCTTTATTTCTCGGAACTTCTGCTGCTAACCAATGCAGGCCAGGCCCCTGACTCTGGGTTACTGCTGCTGTAGGAAGTCCCTCTGGGTTTTCTCTCCAATCCTGGTCAGATTCCCCTGAAGGTAGAAATAGCACATGAAGCACCTCATCTGTAACTGTGAGTCCTGCAGTAACCCCACTCAATCACATAGGAAATTCTATTTTGTCCTGCACTACCCTGGGTAATTGTGCAGTCTTTATGTGTCTATCATCTCTCAGTCAATGTGGCCTTATAAACACTTAGAAGCTATCGAATGTTCCAGATCAGTGGTTCTCAAATTTGGTCAAGGGGCAGAACATGAAGCAATCACGGTGTTCTTTGTGAAACTCTGTGAAATATTGCTCTATTCAACTTGAAATAGCCACGTGTAAGACTGTGCCAAGTCAGAGAGCAGACAGTTCAGCACATAGGTGCAAAGGGAGTAGCATTTGGAGACCCTTTTGGGTTCCAGAATCTCTGCTAGGTCCTTTACCTGCTCAGATTAATTCAATTTTGAAGTAGTGGAAAATGGATGAGAGGATATTTTAAAAGTGTGAACAATTTGGTAATTAATGTGATTTTTATGAGCACTGGGATAGTCTTCTATTGTTTGATTTTAGCAGGGGCAACATTAGTGCCCCCAGAAGTCAAGTTTAAAGATGGCTACTCCCAACGGTCAGATGTAGGCCTTGCTGTTCATCCCTAGGAAGGACTGAAATGCTCAGAAAACTCCTAATAAAAAATCCATTAGGGAAATGTGAAATCGTGCCTCATTCTGACTGAAGAGAATTGAAGTGCAATGTCACAGGCAAAAAAATGCCAGCGATAGAGGGAGTGGGGTTTGGGGTGAGGGTTTTTGGAGTCAGTGACTCAGCTGTGAGGCAGCTACTCCTTTATGCTTCTGAGGCTTCTCCCCTCTGACCTCCCAGCCCACTCTTTCAAGTCTCTCCCATCCCATCCAGATGATGGGGGCCCCCTTGGGGGTGTCCCATGACTGGGATTGTTTTCCTCCGGCAGCTGGGAAAGGGCTGGTGGAGGCCGCTCACTTCTGCTACCTCATGGCTCACGTGCCCTTCGGCCACTACACGGTGAAGACAGACCATCTGGCCTTGCTGGGCAGCAGCCACAGGTACAAGCTCTTCTGGGAGACAGAGAATGGGAGGGACATTTTCTAGGGCATTGTTCTAGCTCTTGCTGTATTTCAAGGCTGCATCTTCCATTTTCTGGTGTGAATGCCAGCGAATGCTCCTTCCCCTGGGATCATTTTCTACTTTGCCTGGGTGAAGAGATGCCCAGTGGGTGCCACATTGCACCACCAGGGGGCCTCAGCCTTTAGGTCCTGTTGGAGAAGCTGACAGAGGTGCATTTGGGGTGTATTGTGCCCTCTTGGCCACAGAGTGGCGTCCTGGCTCCATGGCCAGAGACTCACAAAAACAGCGTGAGCACTGAGGCCTGTGACAGGCAGCCCTGGGCCTGTTCTTAGAGCCTGCACTGGACAAAACCGGAGAGTGGAAGTTTGTGGTTAGTCCCTACACCCATACAAGGACTTTGCGCACAACCTACTCAAAGTTCTGCTGTCACTTCTGCTCTGCTGGCCATAACATCATGCTTTACACACAGAGGGACCTTCCTCTGTGCTTAGAAGTCACTATATGGGGAAAAAAGTCCTGTTTGCTTCCTAACTGAGTTCTGTAATCCGGATCTTGGCCTCCCCTCCCCACCCCCATAGTAGTTAAGATGTCCCAAGTTCTTATATTGTGCGTTGTCTATGCAAATTTACACTATGAAGAAGCTGTATTTTTAATCTTTACTTTTTAGAGGGAAACTGAGGCACAGAGCGATTAACCAACTTTTCTAAGAGAGTACAGTTAGTATGGGGTAACCTTGCTTTGAACTATTGCACTAAGTTGCCTGCTGCTGTCCAAAGGATCATCTCTTAGGACCTTGGTCTCTGGTAGCTAATGTGTCACTTGTCAAAGAAGCCCATCTGCACCAAATGCGACAGTCATCGTCTCCCTCCTGCTTGTACAGTAAGAGGATATTTCGGGGCCATAGCCCTAAGCCAAGGGATAGCCCTGGTGACTGGTTCAAACACAGTGACAAGCTGTCGAGGTGGGATTTGGGGCGCCTGAGGACTTCGATGGCCCCTGGGGTCTCATTTGCTTGGACTGCTTCCTTATTGGTGGCTGAATGAACATACAGCATAAGGACTTCATTTGACTTTTGGTTCAGCAGGCCCCTGCTGTCCTCTGCTGTGCCTTCTCTTTCCTGTGTTGGAGCGTCACATCCTTCTCTTTTGGGCTATTTTGCTCAGGCTCAACATGGCTCTTCAGGGGTTTGTGGGACACACCTTACAGATGTTGAACAGGAGTACCCAGTGCCCCAGAGCAGGGATGGAGAGAAACTTGCCTTATGTTACCTTCCAGCAAAGAAAGTGGGGGACCCCCTACTTTCAGTTTCTGCTCTCAGCATCTCAGTGCAGGTATTGCTCTGTTCTTTCCCATTCTCCAAATATGGACAGAGAGGAGGCAGAACTTGGACTCTGGGGTATCTTTCAGCCCCAGGCAGAAACTGCATGAATGAGCACAACTGGTGTTGGACTATCTCCTGGGATTTCACCCCCTGACCAAGCCCCCACAAAACTTCTCATTCTCTTTTGTTATTATTCCCTGGTTTTAGTCAAGAGTTTTTGACATTTGCAACCACGGTGGCAATCCAGAGGACGGAGATCTTCGAGTATTGTCAGATGCTGGGCCGCCCCAAATCCTTCATCCCCTCTTTCCAGGTAACTGAGCCACAGAAGGCCCCCACCTCAGCTGGGTCAGGCGGCCGTGGCAGCTGGATTCTCAGCTTTGCTCTTTGCACGTAGTACCTGAAACTTTCCTCACTAGCTTGAGCCTGGAAAGGGGTCGCATGTCTTTTTGGTTCTCTACAGGTCTGCATTTTTGAGATACGCAAGCAAAACACTGCAGAGACCTCTCTGCTGGAGGCTCAGCTTCACTGACTCCATGTGGCCATGAGGGCCACAGGCTCCTCAGCTCCTTCTTGTCTGTCTCTCCCCAAAAGCTCTACCTTCTCAGCTCGCACGGCTGTCCTGCTGGCCGTGGGTCCGTCCCAGGACCTGCTCACCTTCTCCCTCTCCTTCTGGACTGCTTCTCCTGTCTCTTTTGGATGCCTCTGTTGTCTCACTCTGGAAGTTCCTCCCTTCTCTGTCTTTGGCCTCCTTCCCCTCTGTCCTTCTTCCTCTCGGGGCTTGAGCTATGCAGCTGTCACCCACAGCACCACAGCCTCTTCTTGATGACGGACTTCTCCACTGAAGGCCCAGTTGTCTCCCTATATTCCTAAGGATTGCTTCCTGGATCGAGACGACACACAGCAACAACACACAACACATACCCACCCCAACAGGAAGCACAAGACAGACCCATTTCTCCACTGTCTTTGGGCTTGAGAGGAATGAGATCAGTGTTTTAGTGACCTTGCATTGTGCTTTATGTTGTTAGTGCTTTATGTCTAATCCTGTTTGGCGTGATCACCCCCCTTTTACAAAAGGGGAAACTGAGGTTCAGCGGAGTTAACATGGCTCACATCTCTAGAATAACATTTGTTCTAAGTATTTTACATGGATTATTTCATTTAATTTTTATGAGAACAAGGGGTGGGTATTATTATTATCCCCATATTATAATGAGGAAACTGAGGCACAGAGTTGAGGCAACTAGCTCAATGCGCTCTACCCAACCTGGAGCTGGGATTTGAACTTGTGTCTGTCTGACTCCCAAGCCCTCAAATTTTTTCTGACACTGTTGCTGTGCTTCTGTATCTGTCTGTACTCTGCCACAGGCTGTGAGCCCTTTGCTCTATGGCCTATTTTTATTTCTTTTACATATGCCTCCCTGCCTCCCCTCGCTGGTATCTGGTCCTGTGCCTCATACCCGCACACACATCGGCCTTTCCAGAGTACCTGATAAGTAGTCGGGTGCATTTCCCTGATGATCAGGGCTAAAGAAGATGGGCCTGCTGTGGCTTCCATCCCTGTCTCTGGAATGCAGGACCGACCTGCAGGCTGGGCTTGGAATTGTGTCCATACACAGATAAAATGCCCCACATGGCACAAGGCCCTCCTTGCTATTTGGCTGCCAGAGTTAGCGGAAGCTGGCAACCAGCTGACTTCCAAGAAGTCTTATCTACATTTCTCTCTCTGGTTCTCTCCCTGCCTGGACAGACGAGTCACTGGCCCTGTTCCTCTTCACAGGTGTATAAACTCCTTTATGCCTCACGGCTGGCAGATTACGGCCTGGCATCCCAGGCCCTGCATTACTGTGAAGCCATTGGCACGGCCCTCCTTAACCAGGGCGAGAACAGTCACCCTGTGCTATTAGTGGAACTCATCAAGGTGAGTTTCTCAAAGGTTCTCTGCAGGTGTTTTATCTTCTGTGTTCAGAGGAAGCTATTCTAAAGCGGCTTAGATTCCACATTTCATCTTCCTTGGACACGCTGTAAAATCGAGCCCACGGCTGTCTTTGACCATGCTTGCATGCCCAGATGTGATAAGCAGAGCCCCGACACCTCACAAAGAAAGATGCAATGGGCGGGGGGGCGGGGGGGTGACGGACCAGGAGACTGGAAACCAGGCATGTGTTTACGGGAGAAATCCATTCCTGCATCTACTTTTCCGGTACAGTAAATTTGCGTGTTACTATGAACCATTCAAATGATAAAATCTATGCTTAGGAAATCTATTTCAGTGATTAAAACAGGAAATGATCCTTATTAAAATATTTTTAAAGGCATGGAATACTCATCACATGTGGGATGCATGTTAAAAAGAAAACAAAAACATGTCAACCTTGGGGAAGAAAACAACCCAGCAAATAGTTGTCCCAGTTAATTGAAGGAAAATCCATTTGCTGGGGAGTACTACTGTCAATTTTGGTTTTGCTTTAGACAAGGCTCAAGTGTTGGGTTTTGTAACCAGATAACTTTCCAAGGCTGAGTCCTTCTATCTTAAAATTTCTGCCAATAGGATGCTAGTTGTAGGGGACTCGGGGACCCAGGATGGAGAAGTCGAAATTTGGGCACTATGGTGAAATAGTCCCTTGTGAAAGCGGTCAAGATGATCCCTTGACCAGCAATGTGGGCATCATCTGGGAGCTTGTTTGAAATTCAGAGTCTCAGGCCCCACCCAGACTCCAGGAATTAGAATTAGCATTTGAACAAGGTCCCAGGGGGTTCCTGTGTGCACTGAAGTTTAGAAGGGCTGCTACAGAGCTGTGCAGAAGAAATAAGACCAGGTAACACAGTTTCTCCTCATATTTTATTTAGTATTTAACACACGTTGAGTTAATTGTTTGCTTATGTGCAATTTTGGGAAGATATCTGCTGAATTTGCTACCTCTCAGTTATTTTTTATACTTATGTTTTTACAAGTGGGTAAAATTAAGTTTCTTTCTCTTTCACCCCTTTTCCCATTGTCTATGCACTTCTCCTCTCTCTCTCCTTTCCCCTCTCTTATGGACCCATCTGGAAACCTGGCAAAGCTGGCAGAGAAACTGAAGTTGTCAGATCCTTTGCTGTTAGAACGCCGCCGTGGGGACAGGGACCAGGAACCAGATTGGCTAGTGCACCTCAGGCATCGCCAGGAGGCCCTGCAGGTGAGTGGGTGGGCCTTTCTTTCCCTCTTGGCACCCCTCGATCCAGAGTGGTCAGGCACTGACTTCAGGAAGTCCCAGACTGCCATGGAGGACCATGGGACTCCCCGCAACCCAGAGTCTGACCTGAAAGGGCTGGCACCAGCATCCCTGCCGCTACTTCTCTCCTGGGTGGGCATGTTTGCCTTTGCTTGCACGACAGTGGACCCCCTTCCAAATCAGCCTTCTACCCTTCACTGCAGTCCCAGAAATACATTTCATGACCATCAAAGCTTCCGTCTCTCTGTTAGGAACAATGGATCACTGCGGACCTGTGTCACTTTCATGTAAAGTAGGGCGATGCTTGAAAGACTTCTGGGCCTTCCCTTTTTGTTCTGACAATTGCAAAAGCGGCTGGTAGTAATTGCAACAGTAATTGAAACAGGGCCTCCTCCATTTTCTCTCTTTCTCTCGCTTATTCTGAAGAAAACCCGTGGCTCTTTTAAAGCACAAACACCCTGACTCCCTTGGTGGGCTCTTTGGGGCCCACAGGTTTTTTTCTTTTCTTATAGTTTTATTGAGATATAATGGACATACACAGCACTGTTGAAGGGGCACTGCATAATGATTTGACTTTCATATATTGTGATGCGATTGCTACAGTGAATTAACTTCTCATACAGATACAAAAAAAAAAAAGGAAACATTTTTTTCCCCTTGTGATGAGAACTCTTAGCATATGCTCTCTTGACAATTTCCATATACATCATCCAGCATTGTCGCCATGCTGTCCATTGCATCCCCAGTGCTGTTTATCTTCTACCTGGAAGTTTGTACCTTTTGGCCTCCTTCCTCCACTTGCCCCCTTGCTCAGCCTCTAGTAACCGTAAAACTGATTTCTTTTTCTATGAGTTTAAAAAAAAAATATAGATTCCACATATAAATGAAATCATACAGTATCTGTCCAACTTATTTCAGTTAAGATAATACCCTCAAGGGCCATCCATGATGTGGCAAATCACAGGATTTCCTTTTTCAGGGCCAAATAATGTTCACACATCTGTATCTATATCTCACATTATTTTCTCTTTCAGCCATCAATGGACTATTAGGTGTTCCCATATCTTGGCTTTTGTGACCAATGCTATAATGAACATGGGGTGTGGATGTCTCTAAGTCATGATGCTTTCATTTCCTTTGGATGAATATCCAGATGTGTGATTGCTGGATTACAGGGCAGTTCTATTTTAAATTTTTTGAGGAACCTCTATGGTTTCCATAGTGGCTACACCAATTTATGTTCTACCCAAATAGAATTTGGGTAGAAATTTTCTCCACACCCTTGCCAGCACTTGCTGTATCTTATAGTTTGGCCATTGTCACAGGTGTGTGGTGATGGTTCGTTGTGGTTTTGATTTGCATTTCCCTGATGAACACTGAGGCTGAGTGCCACATGCTCATGTGGCGGGGCCTGCAGTTTAGTTCCCTCATCTCATCCCTTCTCTGGGAGATGATGGATGGTCCCAGTCTCCTGGTCCTCGCCTGCTCTGAGAAGAACTGGGACCTAGGAATTACTGAGGTCGTGACCCCAGCCCCATGACCCTCCCTACCAGCCCCCAGCATTCCAGTGAGTTTCCGTCACCTGGCATTTCTTTTTGACTTAATTTTTAAGCCATTGTTCCTTAATGTCTAATATCACGTTGTGTAAAAGGAATTCACTTTATTTTTAATAGCAAAAAGTACCAACAGACACTGGGGATCCTCGTTCCGCTCACTCAGGAGCCAGAGGAGTCACAACTGGCATCCACACTGATGAACCAAGTATGTAAAGAATTGACTCTCTGATTATACAAGAGAATGTAACTTACAGAATCACTGACCTTCCTGTAATGCTGTCTGTCCTTGCCTGTGTCAGCCGACCCTTTGGTCAGCTCTGGTGGCCACTGACATCTGGCCACTTTTAAATTCCCAACCTTTAGAGTTTCTGCTTCATATTCAGGTTCTAGTCCTTGTATTATATTGAGACTGAATTGTTTTACCTGTTTTAGTCTTGCCTCCCCAGCTGGAGATGATTCTTGAAGTCAGAGATGGTGGGTTATCTGTATTTCATGACGGTGCTGGGGATGGAGAGGATTTTGAGCTGAAGATTTTGAGCTGTCAATTGCCATACATGTGAATGTGTTTCAGAGTGCTTTTAACACTTCTCTCCTTTCTCTGCTCGATGCCTCTAGGCATTGGGTCAGGCTGACATTATCCCTGATTACATCTGTATCCTTTTCCCCAATTACACCCCAGGGTGGGGCCTTATCTCATTATTTCCAGCCACTTCATGGCCTTTTCTTCTTTCAGAGATAAGTGAAGGGAAGGCAAGAATGGTGGCCTTGGTTTTTGTTTCTCGAATTTTTCACCAAGTCACTGCTTCTGTGGAAAAGGGATAGAGGGGAGTTGGGCTGGGGGGGTCTCTGAATGACCACTTCTGCTAGGAGGCAGCCATATCTCTTGTCAACCAGACAAGTGGGTTGATTGCCCACACCAGTCTTGTGACCTTGGGCCAAACACTGTACATACCACACCTTATCAGCAAAATGATGAGCCACAGTGAATGCCACGAAGTCCCCAGTACCCCCAACCATCATTTCTGTGTTTTTTATTGAAGTATAATTGGCATAAAATTTTATTAGTTTTGGGTGCGTGGTTTGGCTTTTAACTGAAAACTCTCTAAGTTTGAAATACCCAACTCCATTAGAAAATCTCTAAGGGAGAAAGAGCTGACCTTCCCTCTCCAAAAAAAGTGTGGCAATAAATGAGATGGCACTGGCCGCCTCCCCAGTCCTCTGGCTTAAGGCTTAGTGACCATACAGAGCAGTGAGGGAAATGATTTTGTCAACTCTAAGCCACATGCTGTGAGAAGTGTTTTGATGTCACAGTGTTGCGCTTGTCATCACTTCTCTGGGAGTCACATCATGTGGCCTGACCTTTCTCCTGATTTCCAAAGACGACACAGGTAGGAATGTACCTGGTGTGATTAGTTTAAGCAAGTGCACATGCCAGGTCTCACTTCTTCCTCTTTGCCTTAATCATTAGACAACACATTCTATCAGGATCTTTCGGGACGACAAGGTGACTCAGAAGCCCTTGGTGACCACTCCGCCCTGTGGCCAACATCAGAGCCGACAGTTCCAGCCCAGCCCACCCCACAGCAGTCCATTCCACTCCTGCCGGGCTCCTACCCATATGAAGGAGATGCAGAACAGACAGGCGTCCCGGTACCTCTTTACTCGGTTCCCCTGACCCATCAGCCTGGGACTGGTGGCAGTATGGTGGCGACGGGGGCTCCTGGAGGAAGCGCCTGGGAGGAAAACCAGCAGATGTACCCACCCCCTGGTAAGACCTACCAGCTGCCCTGGAAGCCTTGGGAAGGAGTTTTGGAGGAGAGGAAGCATGCGAGGGAAGTGGGGGCTTAATGAGAGTCAGTGGGCGTGGAGCTAGGAAAGACCTGAAGGGTGGGTGTGCATGTTGAGGGCCTACTGTGTATCATCGAGTGCTGGCACTTTGCATTCGTTCACGGGAGATCCCCTGTTCCATTCCAGTTCTCTGTGCTGGTGTAAATCTAGCAAGGTCAATGGCAACCCTTCCTGCTCTCCCCTTGGGTTATGTAGTTTCTAGGAGAGAGGCTGTGCATGGAGAAGCCCTCTGCAGCTTGAGCTGTGCAGGTCAAGCCTTTTCCAGAAGCCATCATGCATCCAAGGGCTCAGTGTCAGCAGCTGGCAGAGACTCACACTTCTTTCCTTGTACCAAGTTTTTCAGGTTCATCAGATCTCGAACAACAATACCAAGCAGTGCCCCATAGTGCTGGGAACCAAGTAGAAGGATTATATCTTAGATCTTCTTAGATAAGGTCCTGTCCAAGAAGGGAGACTCCAGTGGAAGGCGTGGTCCTGGAGGGTCCCTGTGATCTAGCTTGGCATGCCTCTGATTTCTAGGATAGCTCAGGATGACCTTGGTGTTTGGGGTAGAGGTTGACTCCTGAGTGTGTCCTGGGTCAGCTGGAATCAAAAGGGCTGTGAAGGTGGACTTTGCATTTACTGTGATCTGCTTGGGGTTATGGGCTCTGGGTTCCAGCTGCTTTGCAGTTAGGAAAGCTGTACCCCCATTACCCTTCTTCAGAAAGGATGGAGAAAGCACAACTACATATCCCTATTTTTGTTTGTGTTTTGTGACACAGGAGAAAATACAGTGTCTCAAGAAAACTTCCAGCATCCCAGTGGTCCAAAGGTCATCCCCCAGCCACAGGTGAGAAGACACAGTGTAATGGTTGTCGATGTCCATGCTAAACTTTTGGTTTTATCAGTTGCCCTAGATACCTAGCTGTGTGCAAGCTCCTCCTGTGTCTTGCACTAGCTCCCTTGCCTCCATGGCACCATGTGTAGGGAGGTAGGGAAGAGGCTGTGTTCTTGTTCAAGTTCAATCCCACCCACTTGTGTCCATGCAGGAAGGGGTCTGCAGAGCTGGGTTTTGTTTTGGCCTCAGAATGCTTCCTTTGAAGTCCTTTTTCTTTTTGTTAAGTTAACATTAGTTTACAACACTGTGTAGGTTCCAGGAGTACATGTTCTTACCTCAGCAACTGCATTTCAGCTCACCATGTCCTCCAGTAAACTAATCGGCTCCCTCTACCCATCCCCTCGTTCCTCCTTCCCTTCTGGTAACAACCACACTTTTGTCAGAGTCTACGAGTTTGTTTTTGTTTTGTTTGTTTTCCCTTTATATTTCACAAATAAGTGAAATCATCTGGTATTTGTCTTTGTCCTCCTAACTTGTTTCAGTAAGCTTAATTCTCCCAAGGTCAATCTATGTTGTCAAAAATAGCAGGAGTTCATCTTTTTTACAGCTGAGTAGTATTCCATTGTATATTTATATATTGTATCTTCTCTATCTACTCCTCTGTCATTGGGCACTTAGGTTGTTTCCACACCCTGCTATTGTGAGCAGGGCTGCATGAACATAGGGGTGCATATTTTTCTTCAAATTAGCATCTTTGTATTCTTTGGATAAATACCCAAAAGTGGGATAGATGGATTATATCAAATTACTATTCTTAATTTTTTATATTGTTTTCCATAGTGGATGCTTTATGGAAAGTGGCTATTTTCTATAGTGGCATTTATTATTTTTAAATTTTTACCTTGCTTTATTTCAAAGAAGGATCTCTGGCAGCCGTGTTTTTTCTCCTCACTCAGGCTGTAAGGTCGTGGAGGTGACCCTGTCTAATGAACCATTCTCTCTATGTGCCTCTCCCCCACAGCAATGGGCAGTGCGGGTCCCACGCTTATGACCAAGCTTCGGCCTTGCTGGTTGGGAGGGGCATATCACCTAATTTTCTCAAGTAGTAACAGGGCTTCGGGCATGAAGCATTTATGCTTTACTTTTTTTTTTCCTGACTAAAAAAGTAGAATATTATTGTTGTGAAAACTTGAAAAATAAGGATAAAGTATCACATAAAGAATCAAATCATAAACACTCACGATCCCTGTCAAATATGTACTTACTTCCTTTCAATGTTTCTTCTATGTATGTGAATAAATATATACACATATGTATACATACATATTTTAAAATGGTTAAGAGTGTGTGTTTATGAAACTTCCTATTTAATTCTATCAAGTGAGATTTTCTGTTATTCATAAATATGATTTTTAATATAGGCATGAAAATCCATTGTATGAAAGCACCATCAGTCATTCATTTGCTCATTTACAAATGCTGACTTCCTGCAACATATATCGTACTGTTGCAGTGACTGGGGGTGCACAGGCTAGCAGGCATCAGGGTACTGCCTGTGCATAGAGGTGACTGCAAGTAAACAGCTGTGGGCATGTGGGATTCCACTTAAGATGGCAGGGTGAAGGTGGCAGGGAAGGCAGAGGTCAGGATGGAAGGTGGACATGCGGCAGGTAGGTATCCAGGGAACAAGAATTCAAGACAGGGAATAGCAAGAGCAAAGAACCTGATATGGGTCTGACTTGGTACAGTCCAGGAAGAGTCCAGGAATCATGTATCTAGAAAGTGCCAAGAATCAAGACCAGTGGAGTAGAGAGAGCTGAGATCACAGAGGGTCTGGCAGACTTGGCAAAGAGCTGAGATTTGAGTTCGTCATTCCTGCATTTTAAACATTTCAGGTGTGTCATTTTTGCTTTTCCTTTCCTTTCTTCTCCTCCTTTTCTTTCCATTCTCTCCTATATAAAATGTGTGATAGGCATCCTAGTGTATAAGTCCTGGTTTATTTCTTGACTTATTCAATTGGGAGAAATTCTTAGAAAGAGAACCAGACTGTCCAAGTTTGACTCATTACTCTGCCATTTACTAGCTGTATGATCTTTACTAGGTTGCTTAACCTTTTTGTGCCTTAGCTTTCTCATATGTAAAATGGAACAATAGCAGTAGTACCCACCTCAATGTTTAAGGATTAAACAAATCACCATGCATAAAGCACTTAGATCAGGGCTTAGTATATAGTAAATTCTTTGTGCATTAAAATAAAAAATAAAACCTCCTCTGTGTTTGCCAAAGCATTTTCCAAAGGAAAATGATACTATCTTGAGGTATGCTTATATGAGATATTAAGAAAGGCAAATTCAGAGAGAAAAAAAGATTGGAAGTTTCCAGGGGCTAGGAGAGGAGAAAATGGGGGAAAGGAGAGAGGCTAGTATTAAATGGGTACAGAGTTTCTATTGAGGAAGATGAAAAGTTCTGGAAATGGGTAGTGGTGATGGTTTTATAAAATTGTGTGTAAGCACTTATACATGGTTAGTTAGTTGGTAAACTTTGCTATATATTTATATTTTGCTGAAATAAAAAATGTTAATGAGCTTTAAGGTAGTTAGGTTTGGGGATGTTACAGTCTCTGTCCTTTGGAGTTTGTGGGTCCTGTGGGGATTTTTCCTGACTTCTTATCTCCAGCATTACATTATGTACCCCTGCACCGGGCTTGGGCATGATTCTGGAAACCTTATGCTTCCGGCTAGGTAGCACAGCTGGTAGGAACGCCACAGGGTTAGCAATGATGTAAGGCTCGGTTCTTGGCTTTCTCCTTGTCCTGAGATCTTCAGCAAATTTTTCTTCATGGCTAAGCTCTACTTCCTCATCAGGAAAATGTGATTCTGTAAGCTTCTCCCACCAGTTTACTGAGCAGGTCAGGTGACTGTGTATATGTAACCTGGCAAGTGCTATACGGATTTTAGTTCTTACTTTCCTTAATTCTAGGTGCCCCTGATTCCCGGAGCAGGAAGTGTTGCTGAGAGCTCCATAAAGGAGCAGGATAAGGATGAATCCTCTGATGAAACAGATAAAAATGCTTCCCAAAATGCTGTGCAGAGAGAGAAGCAAGGAGACCTGAAGGAGAACACGAAAGTGAGGGCCTTCTCCTCTACCTTTATTCCCTTCTCAAATGCTGGCATTGAGTTGGAGGCCGGCTTTGGTTGTGTCCCCCACCATCACTCTGGGGTGGGTTCATCTCACGTTCTGTGGGAAAATCAAACTACAGGCCATAAAATGTCCCCTTCCGCTTCCAGAGCTCAGGGTTTGGCTGGTTCAGCTGGTTTCGCTCGAAGCCCAGCAACGCATCCGCCTCTGAGGATGAGGACTCATCCGACAGTCTTGACTCTGAGGTAACCTGGGTGGGAGGGCGGGGAAACGCCCTGTTCCGTGGAAACCTTTTAGAGGAAGTTTCCTCGGCAACTCAGACAGCCGGGGGTCTGGCAGGGCCTCCGCCCCTGGCCGGATGAAACCAAGGCTTGCTGATGGGAGCTTGTGGGAAACTGGTCCTGTGAGGGCAAGGGCAGATGATGCAAAGCTTTAAATGTGAGGATGAAGAATTTTAACTTTAGTGGGCCAACAGTAGAGAACTAATTTTGGTTACTGAGCAGAGGAATGGTAGCAGGAAATGGGGTTTTGGGGAGAGTGCTCCAGCGGCCAGCTGTGGGTGGAGGCTGTACTGTGGGTGCTGCAGGAATACAAGGAGGCAAGCATGAGTCTGCGAACCACCAATGCATGGTGCTGCCTTTCTCTCTCCATCCAGCAGACAACCAGAGCACCGACTCCCACTCAGGGTGGCCCTGGCCCCTCACTGACACCCTTCTCAGAGTCCCAGCCTCTGCCAGGTACCAGCATCTTCCCCAGGGGCACAGTACGCCCAACCTCATGTCTTCTGGGCCATCTGCACTCCTTCCTTCATTTCCCTGGGGTCTGGTGCATTCTGAGAGTGGGGACTCCTCCATGAAGAGCTGTGGAAATGACTCTTGGTTCTTTCTAGGTGGGGGTGAAGCCCTAGGATTGGTGCCCAGTGGAGGAACAGGCGAGAATACTAGAAGTGGAGGCTTGTCTGGGCCTGAGGTGAGCAGCCCAGGAGCTAGAGCCCAGGCCCCCCACCCTGTGCCCGCAGTGTGAGGGCTAAATTTCCTACAGGGGCTGGAGGTGACTGACTCATGGAGAGTATGGAGAAAGGTTCTATAGTGGCTTGTTTGGCCTGCCATTCCAAGATGTCCTGAGCTGTATAGCTTCAGCAACAGAAATTTATTTCCTCACAGTTCAGGAGGCTGAAGTATGAGGTCAAGGTGTTGGCAGGGCTGGATTCTCTTTGAGTCTTTACTGACATTCCTTGAATGTCTGTGTTCAAATTTCCTCTTCCTGTAAGGACACCCCTCCTACTGGGTTAGTGACCACCCCAGTGGCCTCATTTTACCTTAATTACCTCTTCAAAGACCTTGTCTCTAAATACATTCTGAGGTCCTAGAGGTTAGGATTTCAACATGCTTAGTTTTGAGGGGACAGAACTGAGCCAATAATAACTTTCTTTGGTGCCTCTTTCCCTGTCTCAGTTGGAGCCAGAGTTCATAGCACCCTTGGCAAAGGTTGTAATAAAGTCTCAAGTTGTCCACACCAGTGTGGGTTTCATGCTAATTGCTGGGAAAACATTTTTTATTTCTTGTGATCTGGTTAGAGCACTTTTGTAGTATTTTATGTATTTTCAAATAATATGTTACTTTCTATGATGCTGTTTGTAGAAGTTATTTTGGTTTTTTCTTATGTGCTGTACCACTGCACTGAGCTCCTACCTCCCTGCCCCCCCAGACCTACGGGCTGCCTGGGCTCACTTCAAACATGTTGGTTGGTTTGAGATTCCTGGATTTCCACCAATTTCTATCCTTCCCATCTGCATCTCTTGACCAAGCTGATGCTCAGGAAAGTCCTTGATGTTCTGGAATCTGGGAAGCAGAGTGATAATATTATTTTCCATCACAGGGTGTTTCTTCAGAGATCTACTTCAACCCTGGTCCTCTGCTGCCTCCGCCCATCTTCAAAGGGGCTGTTCCTCTTTACAACCCAACTCAGGTCCCTCAGGTAAGGAGGTCCTGAAGGAGGGGGCTTAGAAGTACACATTTTGAATTACGGAGACACTGGTTTATAAAGTTATTGTTACATTTGTTGAGGTCGTGTTGGTTTACAACACTGTAGATGCTTTAGGGGCAGAGGTGCATACCTCTACAAGTGTATATAACCACACCGGCCTACTGCCAAAGCCCCAATAATCCTCCACCATAGTTCATCAGAGACCTAAGTTTATAATCCCAGTTTACCACCTGCTATGTGTGAGTCCTTGAGTAATGATTTGGCTGCTCTCTCAGTTTCTGCATCTGCAAACTGGGGTTAGAAGTAGCAACTTCACACGATAACTGTAGTGATTAAATGGGAACATGTATGTGAAAGGCCTTGCACACAGAAGAGGCCTAATCGCTGTCACTATCATTAGCATTGTTCTTCACCTTTCATAAGTCTCAAGACTCAAGAGACACAATTGGCATGGATCTCAGTGCTGTGACTGCCCCATCATGGCATCTGGGCTGTGGTCTCATTGCAAACTTTGTGAGAAGCTAAAAGCTGCCTGCTCCTCAGTGACCTGGGACACTGATTGCATCCATGTGTCATTTGGCCTCCCCTTCTTTATAAAATTGAATTTCTCTTACCACATTTAAGAGGTGAGAGTGAACAATAGGAACCCCACTCCAGGAAGCCAAGTGCATCTGAAGTGTTCTAGACGCTCAGAATGCCCTAGCTTAATTCAACCATCAGCCCTGGGAGAAGGGAGCCATGTCGGGGCCTATAATCTCGTGCAATGCTTGTTCTTTTCCAGCTCTCCGTGACTACCAGTCTGAACCGACCCAATCGTCTAGCTCAGCGTCGTTATCCAACCCAGCCATGATGAGAACACCCATCCCAGGCTGGTCTCCCTGGGGTACAACTTTTATGTTGTTCTTCTTTCTGAACCTCCCCATCCCTCTGTCATAGAAGGGTTCTCAAGATGATTGTGCCAGCCTGTTGCCTGTACTGGGCACTTTAAAAGGCAAGGGGACAGAGACTCCTAAGACACAGCTCAGTCTAATCTCTTAAGAGTAGCTTCAGAGCAATGGAAATGGCTTCAACAGATGGGAAAACTGGTGTCAAAGCCTGGAGGTGAGCAGAATGCTGCGCTAGCAGTATTTAGGGTGGAGACTTCACACCCTCAGGACAGTCAGGGGCTATAAATACCACTGCCCAGGTCAACTAGGACAGCCCTGGGCTCTGCAGCAGAAAATTATTGAGGACCGTATTCTGGATTAACTCTGACTCTCCCTCCGTCTTAGTTACAGACCAATTAACAGTTCTAGTTAGCCAAGTCTTTATACTGAAACTTGATTATTGTGTCCTGTCATAATTCCCCCTTCAGTGACATTTTCAGCAGTTTCCCTCTTAGTCCTAGTTTTGTGCCCATTTTAACAAATGTGGTTCAGATTGATTATATTTCTCTCACTTTCTTAGCTGGTCCTATTTTTTCACATTCTGGCATCTGGCTATCAAGTTAGATTGCTGTAGGCATCATATTGTCATGGTAACTACTGAACCTAATGATGCAGATGGATGGAACATCAGTATAATAAATGATGGGAAATGTTTCCTAAAAAAATCACTCCTTCCATAAAAGAGGAGGAATGAGAACCTGATATTGTTAATACCTCCCTTCTTACTTCAAGCCTTTGCAAATTGATGTTCGGAGGGCCACTGGAGTCATAAGGAGGAGGGGGACATCTTGGAAATTTCCATTTCTCCTTTCAAACCCAAAATAGGAAAGAGTCTTGCTGTTTGTCAGATTTGCTGGAAATTGCTCCTCACAAAGAACATTTTTTTTTGTATGTGTAATTGTACATACAGGTTTTGTACTCTAATGCACTATGGTTCTGATGTTGATAGCAATTAAACCAGATAATTTATAGCTAATGCTGGACTCTGGATGATTTTTGCAGAGGGAAAACACACTGGTTGGGCTCTTCCCTTAAGTTTTCTAATAATGGGTCCTTGTGTGATAAGGTGCAAATAGCTGGAAAGAGCCCTTTGTTAATAAAACATCTAGAAATAGATCCCCTTCCAGGTCTACTCTAATGTTAGTTTTTCAACTAAAAAAAATGGTCGAAAGTGCATCTGGAACAAGTAAGTCACTTCAGTAATGAAGTATTACATATTCTGGGTCTTTAAAAAGTGTATTCAACTCTCCAATTAAATTAGGAAGTGTATGCATAAGTATTTTGTAACTAGAAGAACCTCAGGAATCCTGTTCCCTTTTTTTCCTGAAAAAAAACTGCTGTTCCTTCATTTTGGTATGCTGACACCCAGTGGCAGTATGGTACGTTTCGCAGAAACCAAACTGCTTAGACTTGAATCCTGTCTCATTCAGTTCACCTTGTAACCATGGGCAAGATGACTTAACTGTCCCGTGCTTCAGTTCCTTCATCTGTAAAATGATTACAGTGGTACCTACTTCATAGGGACATTGCAAGAGTTAGTGTTAAGCTCTTAGAAAAGTACCTGGTACATGCTAAGCACTCTGTAAGTTTTATTATTATTGCTGTTACTAGTGTACTGTCTAATAAGTCAAATCTTGACTATCTTGTGGCCTGCTAATTTTAACTGCATTTTTCATTTTTATATAGGTGTATAGTAGGAATAATGCTTTATGACTGCTTTTTAATATGTGTCCTGATTACTAAGCCAGTTGATCTTCCTTCATCTGCTCTGCCACTAATGCAAGACCACGCCACGTAGTGCCCCTGGGAGCGATGAGCTCAGGAAGCCCTGCTCAATAGAAAGAAGCACTGTAGAGGAACAGAATGAAGATCAGAGGAGAAGACTCAGATACCTGTGTCCTCACTTCCTCCTCCTGCTGTGATTACTTAAGGAAAACCATGACTATCTCAGTGTCAACAAAGCAAGCACTGAGCTTAGCTATTTCCCAGGTAGGGGAATGCACAGCAGCAATGAACAGTGTCCAGGGAAGAAGTTGGGCAGGGGGGTGTTATGTGCTTGAAAAGGAGGAGTTTGTAGCATATATGTTGATTCATGACTGAGAAGCTTTACACTGGCAAAGTCAGAATGCATGTGTTACTCTTATAGAATTGGTTAAAACAATCCCTGTTGCTCATTGGGCAGGAATTATTCCTCCATTGGGTCTAGTAAGAGTCTGATTGCCCAGGGTCACTCAGAGTTCTTAGTTGTGCATCAGCTTTTTTTAGTGGTGGTGGTGATGGTGGGGTCGCTAAAGGTTATGGCCATCTTATAACTTCCGATACTTAAAAGCAGTTGCGGTGAAACAAAGCAAGTGCAGCTGTAAGAGGGGAATATTTTGCTCCCTTTTACAAGGTGGAAGCTTGGGGAGCAGAGCAGGTGGTGACAGAAATATGCTGCTAGGAATGGGGAACCTGAGGGTATCCCTCCCTAGCTGGGAGAAGCTGCAAGCCTGAAGGAGAAGCTGGCTTTAGCAACTTCTGCAGTGGGACTTGGGGCCCTGGCAGCTTGGCCTTGGGGTGACCATTTCTTTGACCTGAGGGGGGAACTTTGGGTCCTAGTGAGTGGGGACTCCTGAAGAGAATGATTGCAGAGAGCCCTGAAAGGCCCCAGGAACCATTCGTGGCCCAGTAGACACCAGATAGGGCTGGGTCAGACCAGTAACCCCCAGGAGTAGGGCTTTGCCTTTGCCTTCCTTTGCCTTCCTTTGCCTTCCTCCCATCACCACGAGCCATTGGGGAGAGAATAAGCAGAATTTTCTCTCTTAAACAAAAGAATTACCAAAAAATGCTGTTTCAAAGGAAAGAGCCTGATACACTATTAATTGGCAAATTTGTTTTTCCCCTGCTCCTCAATGAGGTGTGAGCTTTGAGGAAAAATAGATCAGTTATAGGAAATAAAGAAGCTATATTTTCCTTCAAAAACTGTGTGGTAATGTGCAAATTGGCGATCCTGCTATATGCATATAATTTAATATTTATAGGAAAACATTTAAACTTAATGTTCAATAATTTGGGAGAGAACAAACCATTACATTCGATTTAAGTACAGCCTTTATCACATGTTACAGTTCCAGACTTCAACTTAATCCCCTAATATGGCTGTAAAGCTGCTAACAAGCCTTGATCACTCCGTCACCTATCCAAACACTTCTTTTGGCCTTGACTCAAGCTTCAGGTCGCTCAGGATCAAAGTCTCTGCTAGCTTATCTTTCCTCCTAAAATTCTTTTTCTCTCTTTGGTGTCTTCCTCTGAGTAACCAGGAAGTAGTGCAAGAGACCACATCTGCCTCTTCACTGAAATCAGAATATTTTCTTCTCAAGAAGCAACATGTAAAATACTCTTACACTTGAAAAGAATAATAGAAGTATAATTTGGGTCTCTCCACTCACAGAAGTCCCTCTGACACTTTTCCCCCAGAGAGTGGAATGGAAGAGGCTTTCCCCCTCTGGTGTTTGCCATTTTCAGCTGGAAATTGAGTGATCTGCACACAGTAGGACGTTAGGTACTTACCTGAGTTTGCCTCTGAACTTGGCCTCCAAAGCTGCCCGCTCTTACCCAGTCCTTGCACCAGGCTCTGTTTCTCGTTTGGGTTTAAAGTTATTTTGAAGGTGGATTCACAGCACAATAAAATGTTTTCATTTCAGTCTCACTGCATAGAGGAGTCTGCTTCGTTTTTGCGTATTTCTCCAAGTGATAATACTTCCCTGAAACTAGGTCAACAGCAGTTAACTCAAACTTGACTGACCTTTGCAAACTGCTTGTTGTTTTACTTTTTCCTGCTTGTTATTTTAATATGAGATGTTTTCCTGCTCTTTATCCATCTTTGAGTGAGCGGATTATGTATCCAATTTTTAAAGCTTCTCAAGAGAGGGCTATTCCGTGGCTTTCCTTGAGGTTTCAGCTTAGAGATTCCTACCCTCACACATTAGGAAGTTTCTCCTAATAGTTTATATCCAAATCACTCAAGTGCCTCTTTAAGACTCTCAGCTGGTCCTCAATGGAGATGGAAAACAGCTGTTTACCACCACCTGTGCCTGGAACTCTTTCACATTCTGGAAGGCCATTAAATCATGTCTCAGCTTTTGAAATGAAGACTTAGAAGATGGCTAGACTTTTTGTAAGGGCTTTTGCATGAGTAGAGTTGGGTATTAAACTAGCTAAATGCTTGGAGTCTTTTGGTGACTACAGTAGCCAGGCATTCTGGATTTCAATAATAAAAGTATTAACATTTACTGAGTACTTACTTTGGATCAGGTGCTGTGGTGTACATCCTACGAAATATGTAGTATTATTTCAACATGTTATATATAGGGAATCTGAAAACTCAAGAGAGAGATTAAGCAATTTGTTCAAGGTCACATAGCTAGAAAGGATGGAGATGGGACTAGAATCCAGGTTATCTGACCTCAAAGTCTGGACTTTCAGCCACATTGTCCCTGAATACATGTGCATTCATTCACTTATTCAAATAGTAATTGAATGCTGTGTCAGGCATTGCACTGCTGTTCTAGCAAAGATGATCTCAACTCTTAAAATACTCATAGTCCAGTGTACAAGACAGACATGTAAACACAGAAATTTCATAAGGTGAGAACTGTCATACTTAAAGATATATTCAAAGGACTTTGTGTCTTGGTTTCCCCCAATAATATAGGGGTTCATCTGTTTATGTAATTTGGGGATCTGTAGGTAACATATTCAAATCTGCCTTTGTAGATTAAGAGTAAGGTTAAATTCACAGCTAGTTTGTAGAATAGCAAGTCTGTTGGGCCAGGGTTTACATGGCATTAAGCTGTGGTGGTTGTACATGAAACTGAAGGAACAGGAGAATAGTGCATTGTGATCACTAACGCTGAGAATGATGTCTGTGAAAGGGAGATAGTCTAATTGGGACTTGCCAAACTGCTACCCCAGAGATGCTTCTTGCTGCTTCTGCTCTTTATAGGATGCCGAAGGGAAGAGAGTGAATATTGCAGTGGGACTCCCTGCAAAGGGTTCAGGTGGGGACAATATGTGATTGTCTGTGTGCACACATAGATGCCATCCCATGATAAATTCCTTGCCACTTAAACTTCACCCCTTTCACAAGACAGGATGATCCACAAGACAGTCATCTTCCATGCAACAGGTACTAAGCTGATACCCAGGGACACCCACATATACGAAAATTGGATTAACGGATCCTATATCAGTAAACAAAACCTTTAGAAAATTTAAACTAATATTTTATGTCCCCCAAAACTGGGTTCTTGGAAACCAAAGACTTTGACTTTTAAAATTTGTCTTTGAGCCCTGGGAGGCCATTTGGGAATGTAACAGATGATCACTAATAGTTTTTTTTTTCCTCTGTTCTGTTCTACACTCATTGTCCTGGAATAGAATTAAGTTGAGTTTTAGGCTTCAAGATTCATTTCTGATTCTTGAGTATTTGGGTGAATACCCATGAATTGTGAACAAATCAGTCTTATAGGTGTGACTTCCTTATATAGTTTTCCATCTTCTTCTTTACTTACTAAAACAGCAAGCAATTGATAGAGACCACAAATGATGTTAGCCATCCCAGTAATACTCATAAATTGATACCTTGAGTCTGCATCCAGCTGTACTTGCTTTGTATAACAGGTAAATACAGACAAGTTGCAGATACATTGCCATTTGCTAAATCAAATTAGTTTCAAAATGTAGTAGAGTAGCTTGCAATTTAAAGGTAATTGATCTTCAGCCTCTAAAATAAAGAATTATTTGCAAAGAGAGCAATCACTCCCAACTTATTACTCTGTAGAGGCGGATTTGTCATCTTGAAGAAGACACTGTAATAAGAATGAGAAAAGTGGGGCCTCCCTGGTGGTGCAATGGGTTAAGAGCAGCGCTGTGGAGCTGTTGGTGGTGGCTGCGGTGTGAGTTCGATGCCCAGTCAGGGAGAATACCACATGGCAGGGCAGACCTCTCCTGCCTTGCTCGCTGCTCCTCTCAGTAGTGTATTTTGGTCAATCTGCCTGTTTTGCTCCCCACTCTGTCTCTGGTGAACTCTCTTACTGCCTCACACCTCTGGCCTGCACCCCAGCTTGTATGCAAAAATAAAAATAAATCTTAAAAAAAAAAAAACAATGAGATAAGCTTCAGTCCTAGGCTCATGTCTCCCACTAGCTAAACTGGGTTTTAAGTGTTGATTAAATATTTTTTTAAAGATTTATTTATTTATACATACAAACTGGGGTGTAGGCCAGAGGTGTAGGGTGGTGAGAGGTTTCACCAGAGACAGAGTGGGGAGCACAACAGGCAGATAGACTGAAGTACACTGCTGAGGGGAGCAGCAGGCGAGGCAGGAAAGGTCTGCTGCTCCATGTGGGAATCTCGCTGGCTGGGGATCGAACACGTGCTTCAGTGGCTCTGGACAGCTTCATAGTGCTAACCTGTTGCTTAACCTGTTGCGCCAACAGGGAGGCCCGTTGATTGAATATTTAAATGACCTCAAACTTCTAATCACCTGGGATTCAGTCACTCAACACACACTTATTTAGGACTGCCCAAGGGTCAGATAGGTGAAGGGAAATGTACGAGGTGTCAAAGAACTCGCAATGAGTCAGGAAACTAAGTGACCAAGGGCAATGCATCGTAAACATAGTTATCCAGGTCCCACTGACGTGTGGCAGAGACCCCTGATTCTGCTTACTAGGGAAGGAGATGACGGGAAGTTTCCGTGAGATAACTTCATTGCTGAGGAAAGATGGCCTGGAGAGGTGAGTCAGTTTTTCTAAGTCCCCTCAATTAAAGTTCTGACTTCCAGGTTGATGGCCTTTTGAATATGAGAACATAAAATATAAAGCCTCTTTAATATGACATTGAGGGTGTGTTTGTAGTAAAAAAAAAAAAATCAATAATAATAACCATGGATAGGTGCCAGGCATGTTATTAGAGTTTATATGTGTTTATTAAATTTGCTTCCAAAAACAATGAAGTAGGCATTTTGAAGAAATCTAGTTATAGAGTTCAACTAACACATATTACATAGTTGATGGAGACTGAAAGCATCATGCTAAGTGTTCACATAGGTCATCTCCTTTAATCCTTGAAACAACTCAAAGAGGTTAGGCTTTATGAGGCTCATTTAACAGATGAAGAAATGGAGGCACACGAGGTTAAGTTTTCCTCCAGATCACACACTAAGTGGAGGAACTGGGATTTGAATCTATGCAATCTATTCCCAGAGGCTAGACCCATACTATCTCTGGTTCATTTAATTGAAGGTGGTTGTACTTGTTCTGCAAATGCAGCCAGGACTGCTGGACCTTATTTTCAGTCTTACCCTACTATTTCAGCTAGGGTGACTCTCTGCTCCTCCCATCCCCCACCTGCAGCTGAGGGATACTACTCATTGTGTTCGTGCACTTGACTATTCTTTCCATTAGACTGGTGACTTCTCTGGGACAGGGATGATATGATAACACACTCATCTTTATATCTGCAGCACTTTGCACAGTGTCTATGCTTAATAAGTGCTCAATATTTAAAACAGACCTGAAGGAGTAATTTGCTATCAGGAGAACCTCAAAACAGCTTGCAGTAAAATATCCACAATTTTTTTTCTGACCTACAAATTGCCATGTGGGGGTCATCCTATTGTTAGAATTTGCTCCGTCTCTGAATCTTTTGATGCATTGTGAATTACTGGCTTAGTAAGGGAGGCAAAGGGTAAAATGAGAGCATCACTATAGTTTTGAGAAAATGTCCATGGGAGAGGTATGGTGGTCTTGGAAAGAAGGACCCCCATGCTCTTGCTGGAGACCCCCAGGTAGGCAGGCTTCTTGGCAGTTGATGGAGGGGAGGTGCCCTGCTGGAGGTGAAGGCAAGTGATGTCCTGCATTTACAACTCCTCATTTGACCCCAGGGGTGCTTATTTCTGGCAGAAGTATTTCGTGGTTTTAAAAGGTACTTTACCCCTTTACAGCCAGTGTAATTGCTAGTGGAAAGCTTTGCCCTGGTAGTAACTTAATTAGGTCAAATTTTATACCTAGGGCTTTCACTTAATGCTGCATTTGCAATTCTAAGCCCCCCACTCTTGCACTGCCAGGAAGCCTTTATGTTTTCTAGATGTGGGGATACCCTGATCCAAAGCTTGTTTTTGCTTTCTTCCAGTGGGTAGGTGGTGACAGATTCCAGGGGAGCAAGAGGAAAGGAGATATGTGTGTTAGAAGAATCATCCAAATGCTTCCAGAAAGAAAATCCCCTCTAAGTTACCCTGCTCCAAGCAGAGCTTGGTGAATTGCAGGATCCGAGGCTGTTCGTATTCACTTAAATTACATAGTTTTGCTCTCTCTGTGTTAAAAACAAAACAAAACAAAACAAAAACAACAACACCCTTTTATTATCTGACTTTTATCCAACAGAACATGCCCCTAGAAGTACAGCCTTCCTTTCCCCTTCATGCCACCCCAATAACAAGAAGTAAGCCATCTGCCAAGAAAACAAACATAATATAAAAATTACACAAATACATAATCCCCAAACCAGAAGGAAAGGAGCAGCTGTCACCTGGTACCAAACAGAAAACAGTTTAATATTTATCCAGAAGAGAAGTTCCCCCAACAGGCTGCTATTCCTTTGTGGGGTGGGGGAGGGGAGGTCAGTGATGAAAATCACCTCCACGAGCACGGTCTAAACAGGGACACCTGGGAAATCAATCCAGCCGGTGTTGCTGTGCCCTGTCGCGGGTGCATTCAGGAGGCACCTGAGGAGGCCATCAATCTGTCACCAGAAAGGGGAGAGGTGCAGGGAGAAAGGAGGTAATTGGAATTGAGCTTCACTGGGGACTTCCATTCCTCCTGGAAGTATAGCTAGAGAAATATGGAGCAGAGCTGTCCCCAAGGTAAGGTAAATTGGGGCTCTTGCCCCTGGCCTGGGGGAGTGGTGCCTGTGAGAAATAGAAATGTGCTCGGCTGTTATATTTCAGAAAGTCTCCTTTCTAATGCCTGGCTTGGCCTGCACCGGTATAAAATTTCACTCTCTTTCTCTGAGTACTGCACTTTCCATTCAGTAGCCTCTGTGCAGGGCTTGCACTGATTTATATAAAACTTATATCTAATTCCTTAATCAAATGTTCTCTGAGCGAATAGAAGTTTCGTTATTAGAAACTGTGTGATGCACAGAAGCGAGTCAATCTTCCGTTTTATTGATAAATTAGAATGTTAAAACAACGATGCCAGTCGACATGAGGGTTCTTTCTTAGAAAGAGGCATTTTACAGAGCTGTGTAAGTCAGAAGTGTCCTTAAACTGTGGTTGGGGAGACATGATATGGCAAAATGTCTACCAATAAAGTGGAGTATTACAGTAAATTACCCGTTTATACATGCAGGCAAACTTCGTTTCTCATGCCATGTTTGAGAGCCAATAAAGCTTACAAATGTGATGGGAGTCACTATTTCTGCCTCTGTGCAGCTGTTTATCAGCAGCTTTTTAACACATTTTCACATATTAATGAAGTGGCATAGCAGTTCCAGAATTAGAACAGTGGGATGTATCATTGTCTGCCTTATATGAAGATATCTGCTGTCAGCATCATTACCAGGGGGTGTGCAGGGAAGATGGAAATTTTGGTGGGTGTTGCCTTTATGCAAGACCTGTCCCTCCCTGCACCCCTCATCTTCTGACCGGACCTGAATGTCCTCTGTGTTTCATGATTAACAGGTCAGTAGGGTTTGAAAACTCAATTTCCCTGTGTCCTAAAGTAGTCTTTGGTGTTCAGTAGGTACTCCATAAATGCTGAAGGAAGGAAAGAAGGGAGGGAGGGAGAAAAAGGGGGCGGGAGGAAGGAAGGAAGGAAGGAAAGAAGGAAGGAAGGAAGGAAGGAAGGAAGGAAGGAAGGAAGGAAGAAAGGAAGGAAGGAAGGAAGGAAGGGAGAGGCTAGATGGGCAGATGACAGTTTGTTCCCTTAGAGCTTACCCTCTGCAGGCAGTCTACCTGGTTCTGAGGCTTCAGTGAACAAAATACGTAAGAGTCATGGTTTTCCTTGAATTTGCATACAAATGGTAAACCAGCAAAGGAAGTCTCTATACCAAGAACTGTCAGACACCTTAGGGAGCATTTAACCCAATGATTCCTAAACACAGGTCTGCAGCTGGGGCCAGAACATTGCAATGTTTTCACCAGTCCGCAGTGAAGTGAGGAAAAATAAGGACATGATATTGAGTTTCCATAGAGTTCAATGAATTCTCTGTTAGAATTCTGAGGTTAGGATCTTCTACTTTATTTGACATTAAAATGCCCTTTCCTTTAGATAATGATGGTAACAGTAGATGATTTTTAGAATTTGGCAAAACAAAAAATTCCCGAGTACTCCCAAATTTTCAGGGGAAGGATGGAGAAGGGACGTTTTATTGGTCTGTGAAATCTCAAAATTGGAACCCCAGTTAAATCATCTCTGTCCTTTTAAAGAAAATTCACTGACATCACCTATTGGCCTTACACGAGACACAGGGCTACTAAAGAGAAGGAGCTCAAATGATAAGATGCTTCAAGTGCTGCAAATGGCTGTCTTGTTTCTTTCGGGTGTGGATGCAGGCCAGGTAGCCTCGCAGCAATGCTATCATTAGCTCTAGGAAATGGCTTCAATCCAGGTTAGTCAGTATAACAGAGGGACCCAGAGACTCAATTTGCTATTGTCTAAATCATTCTCTTCTGCTGGGAGTGTCGTGACTGTTTTGTCTTTAGGTAGAACATCTATGTGCTCTGACTGTATAAATACAGGACTCCTCTCTGAGTATGAGAATTCTAGTTGGTAGGAAACATGGGGAATAAAGGCACCACGTAGACACACCTCCACATCTCATCTCTTTTCTTTGAACTCCCGCAGCTCTTACTGTCTATGCCATATAGCACAGCCCTCAGTTTTCACATTAGCTTGTTCTCAGATTATTATTCACAAGTCTTATTTCTCCTACAGAATAGAGAACACTCGATTTGAATCCTTTTATTAATTGATAAGCTCTTTTTTTTTTTCTAAACACAATCTTTTCTGCAGGCTGTTGGCCAATTATGGTTCCACATATGTTGGAAAGAGCTAAGATTTTGTCATCCTGGTTTCCAGCCCTGGCTTTGAGACTGATGAGTGACAAGCATAGTCGTGGGTGCTGGGTCTTGTAGTCCCTGGGTGATGGAGACTAAGTGGACTGATGGCCCTCACTGAGATGTGTCATCTGAATTAATGCTAATGCTGGTAATGCTTGAAGAGAATATAAATGTGAAGCATTATCCTTATGGTGAATACTAGTCTTTAGGTTTTAAATTCTCTTTTTTTTTCAAAGAGGAGAGGAAGCAAATGTTTTGAAAGAATTAGTGAATTGAAGGCCACAGTTTGTTCTGAAATCAGGACTATCTTTGATCAGGATGCCATAAGCAGTTGGAATCAGGTCTTGAAGTCCTGAAGGTACTTATTTCTACTTCAGGGCATGAAGTCTTTTCTTCCACCTCCTATCAGGGAAAAAAGAAAGAAAGACAAAAAGCTAAGAAAGGTAATGCTATTAAAAAATAAGATGATTTCTGTTGGTCATGTCTGGAAATAGTGTTTCTGAAAGCCACTGGTACAAAAGAGGCTAAGCTAAGGAGGCCAGAACTGGCACAGGGCTGGTCTCTGCCTGACATCTTGCCATGGAAAGATCCAGAAGCAGGAAAGGCTTAATGATTATTTTTTTAATTGAAGTAACATTGGTTTATAACATGACATAGGATTCAGGTGCACAGTCTTACACGTCACCCTCTGTGTGTACTGTACATACGTTACCACATGTCTGGTCTCTATCTATCACCTCGCCATGGACCCCTTTTATCTGACCTACCTATCCCATCTACACTTCCTTTCTGGTAACCACGTTTTTTTTCTTGTAGTATGAGAGTTTTTGTTTTGTATGATTATTCTTTTTTTCTTTATTTGCCACACGTGAGTAAAATTATTTGGTATCTGTCTTATTCTGCTTAGCACAATGCCCTCTAGATTGTCCATGTTGTTGCAAATAGCAGAATTTTCTCTTTTTAAATAGCTGAGTAGTATTTCATTTATGTAATTTATGTAATTTATGTATATAGACAACTCTTCTTTATCTATGCATGCAATCATTTTTTAGAGCCCCTTTAGTTTCTTAGGAATTTATAGTAAAGCCTTCTTAGTAACTCACTAATTCTTGTCCAGTGCCCTTCTGCTTGTGACAGGCATTGTTGGTTCCCCAGTTATTTTTGTTCCCCATTGCTGCTGTAACAGATTACCACAAACTTCGAGGCTTCAAAGAACAAAAATTTATCATCTCACAGCTCTGGAGCAGGATGTCTGAGATAGTCTTAGGGGACTAAAATAAAAATGTGGGCTTTATTTGAAGTCCAGCATGACGTCCTGTGTCCTCAGTAGACTTTATCTTCTTAGTCTACCTTAGATTTGACTACTTGTGTTTATGTCTATGTCCCCACTAGATTTTAAATTCCTGGAAGGTGGGGAAGGACCACAGTTCATTGATCCTTGTGTCTGTAAGATGTCTCTAAGATGGGGACAGACATGGGTGGGATCCTGAAAACCAGAATCTTCAATCAGTGACAGTTTATCATGCCAGATTTTGAGGTAGACATGCATGGAGGACTTGGCCAGACAATAGTACACTATTCATTTTTCAAGGCATTGGTCAAATTCCCCACATGGAACCTACAGGCTGGGAGATGGGTTCATCATGTGTGAGTCTCAGTTTCTTCTTTACTCCCTGAAGAGCTCAAGGATTGGTTTAAAAACCAGCTTCATTGGATCCTTTCTCTGAGATTGATATCCAAGCCTTGGTCACTTTGAAAGTAATAGGACAAGGACAGCTAGATATAACAGGGAGAGGTTCTAGGGTAATATAGCCTAGAGCAGAGCTGGCATTGGGAGAAAGGATTTGGTAGGAAGTTAAAGGGTTAGCACTTAACAATAACCAATATGAGGACTCAACCTGGAGATAAAGTTAGAGACTAAATAATGGAGAATGAGAGTTCAGGGATGCAAGAGCATCTAACTTCTTGCTCATCGCACAGAATATTCCACCCTGCATTATGGTTAGGCAATGTTCTAAACTACGACCTCCCTCCCGCAGTACATACCTCTTGGGGAATGAGTTGCAGTGGGACTTCCAACTCCCACCACCAGATGGAGCCTGGTCCTGCATCTATCCATGATTTTCACCAAGTAGGCACCCAATAAGATTTCCTTGAATTTGCTGAATTGGATAAATCCTCTGGAATATATATAGTCCTGATGGAAAAACAGAGGTTTCTGTGTGTCAATGACAGCAAATGAGATAATAATCTAAGATAGTTTCCCCGGATCCTCAGTCCAGACATAATACAGTGTAGTAAAAGTCAGGGTTCTGGAGCTTTGTGATCTGGGACAGCTTGACCTTCCAGGGCCTCACTTCCTCATCCATAAAATAGAAGTAATAGTATTTCTCACATCATAGAATTTTTTTTATGGAATAAATGAATTAAGTCTTATAAATACTTCCCCAGCAAAACACCAATATTTTTCAAAGTAATTGAACAAAAATATTGAGATGCATATGGAATCATGAAAGACCTTGAATAGCAAAAGCAGTTCTGAGAAAAAAGGAGAGAAACACTGGGGTCATGTTACCTTACTTCAAAGTGTATAATGAAGCAGTACTAAAAAACAATGTGGAATTGACACAAAAATAGCTACATGGATCAATGGAACAGAATTAAACGCCAGAAATAAATCCATGAACATATCAGTACCTGATCTATGATAAAGCAGCCACAGCCCTGCAATGGGAAAGGAGTATCTCTTTAATAAATGATGCTGGGAAAATTGGAGGACCACATATAAAAGAGTGAAGTTGGAACACTCTTTAATTCCATACACACACACACACACACACACACACACACACACACACACACGCTCCAAATGAATTAAAGATTTAGATATAATACCTGCAACAATAAAATATAGAGAAGAAAACATTCATGATATGTTTCATGACAAAGATAAAGATGCTTTTGGAGACTTGACCCTTATGGCAAGAGAAATAAAAGCAAAAGTAAGCAACTGGAATTGCCTCAAGTTAAAAAGCATTTACATAACAGGGGAAAAATATAACAGCATTAAAAAGACATTCCACTGAGTTGGAGAAAATATTCACAAGATATATAACTGACAAGGGGTTAATATCCAAGATATATAGGAAATATATAACTCAACAATAGAAAAACAGCCCAATAAATAAATAGATAACAGATATGAGCTAACAGTTCACCAAAGAAGATATCCAAAGGGCCAATGGATACGTAAAACAATGTTCAACGTTGCTTTCAATAGGAAAGACGCAGTTAAAACCTCAATGAGGTAACTACAGCATAAGAATGGTGTATATTAAGAAGACCCCTGGAAGCCTCCCTGGTGGCTTAGGGGTTAAGTCTCAATGCTAGTGCCTCTATGGCCTAAGTTCGATCCCCAGCCAGGGAGCTAACACACACGGTGCAGCAGACCTCTCCTGTCTTGCCTGCTATTTCCCTTAGCAGTGTATTTTAGTAGATCCACTTGTTTTGCGACCCACTCTGTCTCTGGTGAATTCTCTCAACCCCTCCCACCTCTGGCCTAGACCCCAGTTCTTCTATGCAAAGTAAATAAAATAAATTAAAAAATCTTAAAACAAAAAGACCCCTAACAACAAGTGCTGGAGAGGATATAGAGAAAGAGGAATCCTAATACACTGTTGGTGGGAATGTAAATGGTACGGCCATTATGGAAAATGTTATATGGCTTCATCTTTAAAAAACTAACAATGAAAATACCACATAACCCAGCAATCTCACTCCTGGGCATATAGTGAAAGATTACAGAACCATCAGTGCAAAAAACTCTGTTTTTTTGCAGCACTATATACAATAGTAGGACACGGAAACAGTCTAAATACCCATCAGTAGTCTACTGAATCAGAAAGATGTGGTGTATCCGTACTATGGAATACTATTCAGCCATAAAGAAATATGAAATGCACTCATTTACAGCAAAATTGAGGGGGATTTGAGGAAATCATGTGTAGCAAATCAACTCAGAATGACAATGGTAAGTACTGCATATTATATAGTGGATGATTTGACAAAGTAAAATACCTACAAAAGACTAATGGGACATTAACAAACGCAGTGAGGGCTCTGAGGTTAAGAGAGAAGGGAGAGGGAGAAAGGGAAAGGGATATAGAGGATGGCGGTGGTGAAAATAATAAAATAAACAAAAACTTTGCTCAAGGTCATGAGGCCAAAGAATACTGGTCCATCCAGTGCTCTTTTCACACATGGGAGGTAGCCTGTCTATCTCTCAAGAAAACAGATTTTAAATACGGCAGTGCTGGCACATAGCGCATGTCTGTGCTGTCATATATTCTAGCTATTTTATAAAAATGAGCTAGTTAGCTATAGAATGGCAGAATAGCTATGTCAGGGGACACCTCTAGGTCTTTGTCCCAATGAGGTTTAAAATTTCTGAGGAGGAAAGATATTTTATCACATTGTCGGTCTCTGTTACTTGCATATTTCTCCCTGCCTTGCAGCCCGTAACCTGGCAGAATAGATGACTCTTATCAGCAGAGGGAAAATCTTATTGGAGCTGGTTATGGGGCTGTTATTTAGGCAGCTGCTTTTTGGCATGATCCCAAGTGAAATGTTTGAGCTGGCTCTTTCCTCAGGCTCAGAAGTCACCTGGCTAATGTGAACTTCAATGGCCCTGGGACGCTCAGCTTGAATCTCTGGCTTATGTCACATCAAGCAGGTGGTTTGGGACCAAGGGCATAGCAGTTGGCAACAATGGTTGTTGGAAGGTTACCAATGCCCAGGAACTGTGTGTGTGTGTGCGTGTGCGCACGCACGCGTTCTCCAGATGGGTAAAAAGAGTCTTACTAAGAATCTTTGAAGCAGTATTTTCTTCCCAGTTCTCCTGACTTTTATTGGGCAGAATTTCTTTTTTTTTTTTTTTACATATTAGTAGAGCTAATATTAATTAAGTAATTTTTATTGAACTAATGCTGGCTTGCAACACTATACGCGTGAGAGTATAGGTTCACACCTCTTCCAATGTATGTTAATTACCACATCTCGCATACCACCAAGGCACCCATTATACTCCACCAGAATTTTCTTTTTGTCTTGCTACTTTGATAGTCTTACAACATAGCCTTTTCCTTTTTTCTCTCTTCTATGACTATTTGTCTGAACAGTTAGAACTCGGACCTGGAAATCCTACATGCTTTTTTTTTTTTTTGCATTTAACTTCTATTATTATTATTATTATTATTTACATCATTGTTTTTTCCCTGTAGGTTACCGACCACTGATTCACCCGTGAACTGTCACCATAGACCCTTGTGCTCTTTTCACACCTGTTTTGAGCTCTTATCCTCCCCCTTCCTCTCTGAATGTCTCTCTCTTATTTGGTTCCCCTATATTCCTGCTATAAGTGAAACCATTAGGTATTTTTCTCTTTCTTTCTGGCTTATATTACTGAGCATGATCCCTTCTAGCTCCATCCATGTTGCTGTGAATTGCATGTGTTTATCTTTTTTGATTGCTGAATAACATTCCACTGTGTATATGTACCACATCTTCTTGATCCAGCCATCTATTTTGGGCATCTGGGTAGTTTCCATATCTTAGCTATTGTAAACAGTGCCGCAGTAAACATAGGGGTGCACTACATGCTTTTCTGATAGTGTCCTTTTAACTCTTTTAAAACTGCATTTCTACCCATTTTTATGAGGATTGTTGGTGAGAAGGGAAAACTATTATGAGAGTCATCTGGCGGGGGCAAAGGGACTCTTTAGGAAATAAAGATTTTTGTTTTGATACTTGATAAATTCAACCCCCCTCTCCCCATATCCTGGTGTCAATAACTTCTGTCACTTTCTGAATTCCAAGAGAAGGATTTTCCTTTGGAATCAGAGAAACAAAATTAATTCTTAAATGCCTCTTTTTTGAAACCTATTTAGTTGGATCAGCTATAATCTTGTATTTCCCATGATAGATTTTACATAAGAATATTTATTCAACCAATATTTACAAAGTGTCTGGTTCTGGTATTGAAGGGAGATATAAAAGATATAATACATCTCTGTCACTATAGCTACACATATAAATTATACTTGGACAGGGAAGACACAACATATTCAAAAGTGAGAGACCATAGTGAAAAAGAGGAGAATCATTAGTTTAGAACCTCATGACTTTTGCTTAGTTTGTTATAAAGAAGCATTTTTTCTTTCTCCTCCAAGGGATGAAATAATTTGGATGTCAGTGCATTGTTCTAAGGACGTAGCCCACAGTTAAGCTCTTGCCAGGCTATTACTGCTTACTGGATGTACTCTGTGTGGCCCCTAGGGTCCCACGCCACCTTCTGAGAGCATGAGGTGGATCCAGGTTCCACCACTACCTCTTCCACCTGTTGGGGAAATGTTTTTTTTTAATGTTTATGAACATCAGTTTCATCATCTGCAAAACAGAGAGCAGCACCTACCTCATGATGTAAAAATCCACATGAGCTCATGCATGTACCACACCTGGAGTGTAGAAAGAGACAGTTAGTGTGCATTTCCTCTGTTCTTATACCAAGGTTTACTTTGTCTTTTCCTTTCTCCCTTCTCTTTTTCTCATGGAAGCATTTAAATGCCCAAATCATTTCAATTAGTCCTTCTGGGTTCCAGGCACATCAGAGATTAATATCAGCCAGGACTTTATTTCTGTCAAATCAAAAGCCCCTGATGCTGATTCGTGGGCCATAGGAAGGGGCTTTTCCCAGTGCGGGGTGATGCTAATTGCCATCTGATCTTAAGCCAGAGTTGCTTTCCGTTGTTTAATAATTAATGTCTTCTCTGAGAACACTGGACTAAAGTTTAAAATTACAGAGAGGGGTGATTTATCTAAATGCCAACAAAACTAAACTGCAGTAAAATCACCCAAACCCCCTACGTGGGCTGCTGTTCACTCACCACTCAAACACCAGGTAGCACTGGACAGAGTGGGAGAGTGAGGCAGGAGCAGAGTGAAGTTCCCAGGCCTCACTCTGTGGGTGTCACCAGTTCCTTTTGGCTTAGAAGCCTGGCGGATTCTTAAAAACCCACCTGTTATAGTTCCACACCCCATTACATGGTCCTGCACTGTGTTTTCCATTAAACCTTTATTGAGGACCTACTGTGTGACCTCTGCTGAACATGGTTACAAAATTGAAAATACTACTCACAAGCTGCTTATAGACAGGCAAAGAAAGGACACATTAATAGTCAACTGTCCCTCCCCTCTCGCCCACCTGTGCTCCCCAGGGAGCAGCAAAGCAACAAGCTGCTCCAGTTATTTCCCTGCTAGGTAGCACTTTGGAAGGGTGAGAGTTGGGGAAGGTAAGGGAATACGACTGGAATCACAGATAACCATGTAAAGCAACCATAATATGCTGTAATATCATAAGGCATTTTATTTAGAACATATCATTTAACTGGTCTAACCAGGAGAAAAGAAACAGATCTGGAACTTTCAGGGTCATCCCTTCTGGATCAGATTAAGAAATCTGGTCTCTCTTTACAACATCCATAATTTCATAAAGGGCTGTTGCTATCTGATTGTGCGTTGACACCGAGGACAGCTCTGTTCCATTAGCTGACCTTGACCTTTCTGGGGCTGAAGAAAACCCTTTGCACCTCAGAAAGGCTGGGACAGCTGTCTCCAGGTGCCACCGGTGAAAAGAAGTGGATCCTTGTGCTACCTGTTCCCTCTAATTGGAAGGCTCTTTCCCTGCTTGGCTGGTTTCCTTGCCCCTCACCCTTAACCCTCTCAGTTTTGGTGTGAGGGTTTTTCCCACTCTCTCATTACTATGTGCACCCCACTCCCTGGCATTCTTGCCATTCAATTTTTCTCCATAACATAGATCATCATCTAATATAATATTGCTTACTCATCTATTTTATTTTTCACTAGTCTCCCACCTCTCTCATCTCACCCCCAAAAGGTAAACTTCCCGTACTCAGAGAATTTTGTCATTTCTGTTCCTTGTATTCTCAGCATCCAGGACAGTACGTTGCCTAGAGGAGGTGATGATAACTGCTGGATTAGTTAACGACTTGATGCTATTGGAAAAAAATGTGTGGTCTGAGGATGGAAGACATCTTTCCTACAAGAATTAGAAGTCACACTGATCATTCATTCATTTAACCAATCATTCTTTGGCTGGGTATTCATTGTACAATTCAGTTATGTCTGGCACAGTGCTAAGCTTTGTGCTTTGGGCTGCTAGGTTTGGTTGGGGAAACCAACCATGGCAATGAGGCATGTTTCCTGCCTGAGAGAATTTGGTCTACTGAGGGAAATGGACACATAAATAATACTAATAGTAATAATGATGATAGCTCACATTTAATGGAGCGTTCTATGTGCCAGGTGCTGTTCTAAGGACATTTATGTATATTAACTTTTCTAATTCTTATGACAAAATGAGGTAGGCATCGCTCTTGTGACATTTTGCAGAGGAGAAAACAGAGGTACAAAGAGACCACCTGGCTAATTACGGTGTGGGGTGAGACGTGGTTTGGGTGAGAATGGGGTATGTGGAAACAGCTCACATTTTAATTGGGCACTTTCTCAGCATGGGGAGGGCAGGTGGGCAGCTTTGAGAGCCCCGTTTATAATCATCGCTCTCCTGCCACCCACCCTCCCCATCTCACTCCTGTCCTCATTGAACGGCTCTTCCACTTCTCTTCTACCTCACTTCTGTTCCTGCTGCTCAGGACCTGGCACCTGTCTCCCCTGAGCTCAGCATACCCCCTGTCTGACCCTCATAACTCCGCAGACACCCCAGTCCTCTGAAGCAGGCAGGATGGCTCCGCCAGCCTCCCCAATTCCCTGCTCTGTGCTCTCCACGCTGTGATCTCAGACACCCGATTGAGTCGTGCTGTTCTCCAGGAGGGGGAGAACTGTGAATAGCCCCAGATTCTACAACTGCTCACTCTGTGGGGGTCCATGGAAGTCTGCATTCATGAAAGGTCTTTTGGGAGGCTCGGAAAGGAGCAAGTTTAACACCTTCAACCCTCTCACCTTGTCTGCTCTGCCTTCATTCACTCCCTCGGGGTTTTGGGTGACCACCCTTTGTGCTTGGAAACTCCAGGAGGTCACTTGTCTTCCTCGCCTAATGATGTGTTACAGAAAACAAGCTTCCATTACTTGCAAAAGTGTGACGGGAGCATGAATATTAATAACTCCCATGGGTTTCCTGCAAACATCCATCACCACGGCTTAGAAGGCTTGTTCTGACTTGCTTGGCATGGGGGTAACTGCTCAGCTGAACAATGATAAAGCATTCATGAACTCAGCTTAGGCAGAACTCTTCCTGGGGCTTTGAACTCCAGTGCTCCTGCAGGATGGAGGTGGGGAGCGTGCTCTTCTCCCCCTGGGTTCTGGCAGGGTGACCAATGTGGGACTTCGGTCATGGATAGGACCCAACAGATGTGCCAGGCCCCTGGGGAGCGGAAACTGGGATTTCTCTTTATCAAAAGCAAGATCTCCTTGGTGACAACATCTTGGTTTTAGGTGAATTAGATTTAAGCCAAGTCAGGTTGAAAGATGCTGGAACTGGAGCTGGAGAACAGGTCCAGCACAGATTCATAGAAATTCAGGGATCAGCGATCAGGATGAGGGTAAACTGAGGCCACCAAAGACCAGATTAAAAAATCAGCAGCAGGGCTGGGAGTAGAGAATCTGATGACCATGTCCCACGGAGAAACTTAGAGCAAGGAACATCAGGACATGTCACCCTTGGCCTTTATTCAGGGTTTCCACTGAAATCTGCTGGCAGTTTGCTCAGTAAAAGTAGTTTTCTCCTGGAAATCTCCATGTGGCTGCCTTTTTCTGCTCTTTGGGATTTTGGACATCTGCTGAGGATCTCAAAGTTTTGACCTGGGCTACAGTTCATTTCCCATCTCAGATCTAGTGAAAAGTGCTCCCAGGAGCTAAAGAACAGGACTGAAAATGGAGAGTCCAGAGGGATTTCCACTCTGGACTTGAGAAACATGCTGGTCCTATTTCCTGGGTTGCCCCAGAAACCCCATGTGATCTGGAGGTTGATTGCTGATCAAGAACACAGGAGTATGGGCCTCCTGACTGAAAAAACATGGAGAAACTTATTTTAATGCATATTATGTATGCTCTTTTTTTCTGTATAGTATTAAAATTCGTTCATGTCTGTAGCTCACAAAAAGAAAATAAGAAATCATTTAGATTTTCCAGAGTTAGGTAATTTCAATGTGATCAAGGTAGCATCTCTTCTGCTGAGCTTTAGGTCATTCATTAAATCTATGGTGCTAATGGAAATGCTCATTTTCTTGGTCAGTTGCATGCACGATCTCTCTGCTTACAATTAACAGTGGTGTGGAAATCTCTGCCATTTTTTCTAGCTGTCAGATTTCCTTGTAGTTGGAACTCCAGTATCCTGCCTCTGAGCAGGCTGTGCAGATGAAAGCCGTGAAAACAGCCATGACTTTCTCCCTAAAACACTTGATAGCAGGAGGTTATTCCTTGCTAAGTTCTGAAGTTGGAGCTTTGAGTCGCTGTGGCCCTCTGCCTAGTGATGTTTACTGGAGAGGCAACTTGGTATCATCACGGAAGGAATAAAAGAGTTGGATCCAGAAGATTTACAAAAGGAATCCTGGCTCTGAAACGTGTTGGCTGTGTGACTCTGCCCTTTCTGAACTTCAGTTTCCCTTCTATAAAATGGAAATAAAAATAACAACTGCTCTTTCTACCTTATAGAATTGTCCTGAGGATAATACAAAACCCTTTATAGGAAATGGTTATAAAGACTGCATTGCTAAAGGGTTTTTGTTTTCGTTAGCTGTTGTTTAGAAATAGAGTAAGTCAAACCTTTTCTAAGGATATCCAGAGCATTCTTTGAATCATCCAGAAAGTAGTTATTGGCTGCTCTTCCTGTCAAAATGGAAAAACATTGACATGGTGATTAGAGCAGAAAATGTTGGCTATCTATTCAAAATCTATTCTTTCATCTCATTTTTATTTATAAAAGAAAGTTAATTTTGTTTACAAACCCCCTTTATCATCATGACCACATGTTCAAGGGATGCAGATTTTCACCCAGAAGCAGGTCTTGATTGGTCTAAGCCAGGGAGTTCTGAGCTTGAATGTGCCTCACAAACACCTGGAAGGCTAGTTAAATCACCAATTTCTAGGCTCCACCCCCAGAATTCCTGCTGTAGTAGATCTGGATCAGTATTTAGAATTTATATCAGGTGATGCTAATACTGTTGGTCGGAGGACCAAACCACATTATGAGAGACACTGTCTAAGCCAATCATGGAGGTGCTATTCTCTTTGCTGGTTGTTGGTTACATACAGATACATGATGCCTTTCTAACCAATGAGGTGTAGTAAGTTTCCCAGGGCCTATAGGAAAGGTTTACTCTTCAAAAGCGACACAGGGAAAGAAGGGCTTTCTTTCTACCTCTGAACATTGTCTCTAGATGGAGCATCTGGGACTCTTAGTAAATAAGTCTGGGTTCTGCTGCCTGTTACTGCCGAAAGCCAACGAGCAGAGACAGGAATTGAATCTAGAAGTGCTTTTATTTTTCAGATCACTGGCCACTGATCTGAGAAAATGGTGGGAATAGCATCCTGAACAAACAGTCTGTCACCTCATCACAAGTTGGCCTTTTATAATGAGTTACATAAAGACAGCCATAAGCAAACAGCCTATAAGAACAGCCCACACAGTTGACTTCTCTGGTATTTGCCACATTCAGTCCTCAGAACTTCTTATCACCTCCCAGTTACCTTGGCCCTGGTACATCTGATAGTGTCATTGTCAACATTCATTTGGGCATCACCAGGGCAGAAATTTCAGTTCAAAGCAAAAGTATTAGTTTAAAGAAAACAGATCACTAGTCATATAGTGTGTGCCCGCAGTCTGTGCTATGTGTGTATGTGCAGATTACTGTCATGGTGCCCTTCCCTTCCTCCCTAGCCCCTTATTAGGACTGTTGCAGGTATTTTGGAACTAAGATGGGAGCTACTGAAAAGTTCAAGTGGAGATTCTGAGAAAGACCAAACAAAAGAGATGAAAAGCTTCAGGGTCCTTAGTGATGTTATTGATTGTCAAATTAAATCTGGAGCAGTCTACCTATTTGTTGAGTCAGTTTGAGTTGGAGTTCTCTGTTATTTTTGGTCAATAGGAACTTGATGGATAAAGTGAAAATGTTAAAATCCCTTTTCCTTCATGGGGACATAAGGGTGGGTTAAGGGACAAGAGCTTTGTGCTTGTAAGAGGCAAGTATATTGAGGCAATTGTATTCAGCCACAAGCAGGCAAGTACCTACATCAAGATCTGCCTATCAGAAGAAGAGCTAGGAAGAGACCAATTTTAGGAAGGGTTGGAGGTGGTGTGAACAAAGGGCCCACAACCTGGGAGATGTAATCTCACTAAAATAGGCTGAAAGTCCGTGGGAGGGTGGAAAGGCATGTGGCGTGCCCTAAGAGAAGTGGCTCTTGAGGATTTTGTGCTCTGAGTTTGTTGAATTGGTCCACGTGGAACCTGAGTATAGGGCAGGCTGACTGTAAGGGACCCGGTCATCTGCTGCTTTTGGTATCCACTGGGGGATCCTAAGACCAATCCCCTGAAGATACCAGTGAAAAACGTGGTTAAGTTTTTGGAATGTCAAAGTTTATACATGGATTTTTGAGTGCACAGGGGTCAGCACGCCTAATCCCCAAGTGGTCCAAGATTCAGCTGTACTATTTTGATACAAGCAAACTGTCTCTCAACTAATAGACAACAATGTGCTCCAGAAGTGGTCTTCAGCAGGTGGTATAAATACCATCAGGAATATCCAGTGATTTCACAATAATTACTAAGAATCCTCTTTTTCTCAAAGTCTAAGACTTGTTGCAGATGTGTTCTTCCATCACCTGTGGGCCTGATCTATGACCTTGTGGTGTTTGCCCCAACTCCTTTCTCCTGCTCTCCTTAGTGCTTTCAGTGGGTCAATAGCTACCAACTTTACCTTAAGCATGACCTACTGGGTTCTACCTTGGCCTTTCCACCAAGCCCTGAGGGTCTGTGTTCTCAGCATTGGTGATGGAACAGTGAAAAGGCAAGATCCTTGTTCTTAAGACATACTGGGGCGGTTTTGTACAATGGAAATATAATACAAGTCACAAATTCATTGTGTAGTTTTAAGTTTTCTAGTAGCTACATTTAAAAAGGTAACATGAAACAGTGGTATTAATTTTAATTATCTATTTATCTCAGTCTTCTCAGGTGGATGCTTTTCCCCCAGGGGACATTTACTAATGTCCAGCAATGTCACCAGGCAAAAATGAGTTATCACAACTGGGAGGGTGATAGTGACTTTTAGTTTGTGGAAGTCAGGGGTGCAGCTAGACATCTTACAATGCATAGGGGACAGTCACCCACAACATGGACCAAAGTGTCAGTGGTACCCAGGCTGAGAAATCCTGTTTTAATGCAGTATATGCAACAAAATGTTTCATTTTAATATGCAATCAAATATAAGAAATGATTCATCTGCTATTTTGCAAATTTTTAAATTCAAAGTTTTGATTAGAGAAATGTGGTACATCTACACAATGGAATACTACTCAACTATGAAAAGTAAAGTCTTGCTGTTTGTGATAACATGGAATTACACTAAGTGAAATAAGTCAGAAGGAAAAAGACAAATATCATAGGGTTTGGCTTATATGTGGAATATAGACAGACAAAACAAAGGGTCAACAATAAACCCTAGAAACCTGACTGTGAAATTGAGGCTTCAAGACAGGCAAGGGGAGGGAGGACAGTGGACTATGGTGGAGGACTGTGAGCACCTTGGTGGTGGGTGTGGTGTGAGGGCATGCATCTGAGGAGGCATCATGCTTCCTATGCTTCCGAATCGCATACAGTGTTGTAAGTCAATGTCACCTCAATACAAAAAAAAATTTCAAAAACAAAACAATCAATAAAATTCTAAGTTTTAAAATCTGCCAGTAGTTTACATCGTTTACACTTAGAACACATCTCACTTCAGGCCAGCCATGTTTCTTCAACCGCTTAATCACGTCTGGCAGCTACACTGCAGTAAAGGGAGTTCAGCAACTGCGCTGTGACTCCAATTTCCTTAGCATAGCAAATAGGGGGAGATTCAAAATCCTTTGGGTGAGATGCCAAGTCCTACTATCTTTGACAGCCCCATATGATAAGGAATTGGGAGAAAAGAATTGCCCAGGGTCTCTCTGATTATTGAACTAGGTGAAAATGTAGCTATATTCCAAACAACATCTATTCAACCTTTACATTATATCCCTGCAAAATGCCATCAAGAGGCTGTAGTTTCTTATTCCCTTGCGGCAAAGGTCAGCATGCCCCGTTGGGAAGATTACTGAACGAGAGTTAGCTTCCGTGCAGTTCTGAGGATTTAGATATTGATCAGAGAGAGGCTTTCATGTAGTTAACACAAACAACCAGGCAGCAATATTTGCCTCTTCCAAAATACTCTCTAATTTTATCCTTTTGAAAAAAGAGAAATAAAGGTTTTCAGGTTAAAAAGAAGGTGATCATCTAGTAATCAGAGCTTTAGAACAATCCAAACCGACCTTGGTGCAACACACTGCACTTTGTAATCCCCAATTTGAAGGCTTCGCAGCATCTCATTAGTCTGGAGTTGCAGTACAGAAAATTCTATATTGAATGAGTAATTAAATGTGACATGGAAGCAGGCAGATGGATTAGGGACATACCCAAGGGTTCCCCTGAGGGGGCCTCTCCTGTGTCTGCCCAAGAGGGAGGGTGTAGAGAGGTTTAGCAGAGCTCCTGCGGGGGTGTTGGGGTGGGACTATGGCCCTGGGGCAAAGGCAAAAAAGATTTTGTGCATTACCTATGGGTCAGGGGGATGTGCCAGTAAGTGGGATTAGAACCTCGGGGGGGACACTTAGGGGACCAGGCCCCATCTCTGGGCCAGCTGTGCTAGAGCTGGGAGGCACCCTCAGCTTCCCCACACACATTGCTCTTTTGATTCTCGGTAGCGTGAGAGTCTGCCCGGATTTGCTTTAAGTCAGAGGGAAGAACGCTCCCCATTATTCCACAGCCCTCTGAAACCTGAATCTACCTGATCAAGCCAAACTTTGTCTAAAATAAAGGAAGACAAAAGAGCATTTTTAAAAAATTTTAACAGTGTCAATAAGCACTTGTTTTCATAGAATCAAAGGCTGGGAAAGGGACTCATGTCATTTATGCTCTGTTTCCAGAAAGGTTTTCTCTCTGCTTTCCCACACACCTGAAACTCTCCCCTATTTTTCAAAGTCCATCAGGGAAGGAGTTTATAAAAATCTGTTTGGAAATAAATTCAATTTCTTGTCAGTGCTCAATGAATATATATGGAGCACTGACTGTGCAAGGAATTAGGAGCCCAGAGATTAAAGGAAAGAGAAGTCACAGCTTCTGCTTTAAGGGGTTCATAAGAGAGACAAAAAAAGGCAGGGCGACATGTGCCAAAGGGATAGCATGGCCACTAGAGAGCCAAGGACAGGAAGTGGATTTGCTGGAGCAGAGAGGACAGATTTCCGGTAGCAGGTGAAATTGGAGTCGGTCTTTGGGATTTGTTAGAGATTGATGTCCAGAATGTCCCCACATGCTCTTCCTTCTCCAGCAATATTTCAGCAACAATGCAAGGCACTCCAGTCACAAGATGAATCAGGCTGGGTGCCTACCTCTAGGAACTCACAAGGGATGGGTAAGTGCAAATATCAGGAAATGTGATGTTCCATGGAAACGTGACTCACGACTCACTGACTTGACAAATACTTATTGAGCATCTGTTCTGTGCTGGGTGCTGTTCTTGATGCTAAGGATTCGGTGGGAAACGAGAAATACCAGCCCAGCTTTATAAAGTTCACGGTCTAGAGGAGCTCACAAGTGTGGAATCAATTTTGAAAAGGGAGCAATAGGAGCAGTGAGAGAATACATCAGTCTTCCACCTGATCTGGGGGAGAAGCCCTCCCCTTGGGAAGGGTTGTTAAAGTCACAGGTGCGCCAGGCAACACGAGAGAGGGCAAGGAGGAGAGAAGGATGTGCCATCAGAAGGAAGGGATAACACAGTACTCCAAAGTACACATAAGGTGGCACTTTTGAGAAACTCAAAAATGTACAGATGGCTGCAGCCAGGATGGAGATGAAGCCCCAGAATTGTGGCATGTCCTTCCTGGGCTGGACAGTGACAATGTGTCCTCCTGACAATGACACAATGGTGAAGTCAAATGGACGTGGAAACATGCCTTCTCTCTTGTCTCCACAGATGGGTGAAGAGAGGAGGCCCTCTCTTTGCATACTTGGTTTGGGATAGTGAGGACCAGGTGCATATTGTCTGGGAGGTCCCTGCCCTGGTCCCTGGCTCTGTACTAGCCACCTCCCCTTGTCGCTCACAAGCTTCTCATCGCGGGGCTCATGGACAATTCCACCTAAAAGTTCTGCTCCATGGATCCCTGGGTTAGTTCTGATGGCAAAGGGAGAGCTTTCAGCATGTGAACCCCTCTAGAGCCAGCCCTGTGGTGAGCGCAATGAGTGTGCCTCTAAAATGTCACTGGGTTGATTCATAAGTGGGCTTCTGCCTCAGTTTCCCTGCTTAGCATTCCCATTGCCTGCTGAGTCTGGAAGTCTGCCAGGAAACTCTAGTCCGCAACGCTTACGGAGCCCCTGTAGAGGTTAGAGACAGTGTCAGGACATGGAGAACAGAGTGAAAAATAAAAAATAATCACACCAGAAAACCTTGCTCTCATCACATATATCCCAGTGTTTGTTATAATGTAATGCACTGGGTTATCATTAGCATTTTGAAAATGTGAAAATCATCTTTCTCCTTCCTTCAAAGGAAAAAGAGGATTCTTATTATAAACATGACACTTAAATAATTTCATTCCTAAAAAAATATTTGTTGGTCTTTATAGGTGCCAACAATTGCTTCTTTGTTTTTCCAGTTGACAGCAGTTTTAAGACTCATGACATTGTTCTGCTATTCCCATAAGGTAAAAAGTGGCACTTGTTTGGGAGGAGCTCGAAATTCTTAATTTGGAGCCCAAAGTTCCCATCCAACACCAGCCCTCCTTCCACTGTGGCTTTTTCATCTTCTCTAAATACTAGGATTTCCCATCTGCATTTTTTGCTCAAGCCAAGCCCTTGACCTGGAATGCCTGCCCCCCTTTATCTTTAAGTGCCCAAATTCCCTTCCATGAGACTCTTCTCTTCCATTTCCATTTGCTTTCCCTCTTCCTCCCTGTCTCTGGCTTCTTCCTCTACCCTTCATGTTCCACATTCCTTTCTGGTCCTTCCCTTATTCCCCTGCTCAGGATGTTACTCTCATCCACCTGCTGTGTTTAGGTTACCTTGATTTTTGAGGACTGTCCTAGAAGCTGACACAAGACACCTTCCAGACTGTATAAATAAAATTATTCCACTTGGTAATTTAGGAAATATGGAAGGTGGAGGGAGTACTGTGGAAGTAAAGGGCACCGATTTCAAATTCTGCTTTGCTGTTTTGTAATGTTGGAGGAGTCTGTGAAATGGAAACGGTAACCCCACTCTCGTGGGGGCTTACTGTGTGGAGCACATAAATCTTCTGTGCAAAATGCTCAGCTCAGTTTCTGGCAAGTAATAAATACTCGACACTTGGCCACTGCTTTAGTCTAGCCATGTACTGCTTTCGAATTTTATTTATAATGTTATTTCTATTAAAAATTCTTGGCAAATTCCAACCAACAACCTTGCAAGCAGATTCTGGATCCATTCTGCTATCAAGTTGTAGGTTGCTTCCTCCCCAGAGTTGATAAGTGAGTCACCTTTCATCACAGAAGCTTCACAGGTATCACCAGGGAATGGAACAAACACACTTGACTCTTCTGTCTGTGCTTTAAGATCATGTGTAGCAGCTGAACAGTCATTGTGGTGTGAGACGGGCAGAAGGTGAGTGCTGAGGGTTCAGTCACTTGGCTCAGTAACAGGTGCTGTTTATGACGCCAAGTTCTTTCCTGGAATCTCTTCATATTCATGATGGGGACTGTGTGCCGAGTGCACCCACGCCTCCCTTTGTCACGTGGAACACCAATGCAGACAGCGCTCTTGGTTCACCCAGTGCTGTGGGGCCCTCTGGCTTTAGTGTGGGTGTCTCCTCATTCCAGTAACCTTCCACCTGGTGCCAGAGGGGTTGTGGGAGAACCGGTTCATGTTCTTTTAGGAAGAATTTCCATGGTCACTAATGGCTAGTTAGGGACAGCTTTCCAGTTTAAAGGCTTTCATGGGCCATGAAAACTAGCGAGTAAATAACCATTTATCAGTCAGTCATTTAGCAGAGGCCACACAAAACAGCGTTCCAGGACTTCCAAATGCATAGAAGCCATATATTATAATGGAACATAAATGTGAATAGGCTGTAAAACAGAACAACTGTTTACCTCAGTGAAGGTTTTATTTACATGCCCGCCAGCAGCTCCTTAAATGAGCTTCGTGTGAGGCTGCCGATCACAGCTTCATGCGGGAGCCTGAGCGAGGGAGAGCTGTGTCAGGGAGACGCCAATTGCAGTGTGACTTCAGGGCCCTGGGGCAGGCCTCTCTGGCTCCCTCTCAAACTCTGCCTGCTCGATGTCTAAAATTTCTTGAAACTGAAACTTTAGCTCTATAATTACCAAAAATTTAGTTTGACAAATTCAACTTTGAATACCACGTGAAAAACTTAGTAATGTACAAATAACTAATAGTTAATAGTGCTGCTCTTTATGGGGCATTGTCATAGGTGGGCCCTTCTTTTTCTTAAACACTCCAATACGTTGGATCATTTTCCCTACTAACCTGTGACTTGGGAAAGTTAAATGACTTGTCCATGGACACACACATGTCATAGCAGACCTGGGACTTGGGACTAGAATCTGGTACTTCTAAAGATATCTCTTCAGCCATCTTTCCACTAGGGCAGGCTCTTGCATTAATACCCTTTAGGGAAAAAACCCATGACTTAAATTTTTAACATCCTGAGAGGCAGTTTTGAAAGGTGGATGTGAGTGTAAGAACAGAGTCAGCAGTCTCCTGGGTGTCCTGTTCAACTGGGGCAGCCCCTGAGGTCCACCCCACCTCTGCACTGCCCCTGTCTGCTTCTGGGTGGGTCCTGTCCAAGGTGACAGTGGACCCATAAGTATGCCTGCATGTGCTCACAGCTGCAGGATTATTCCCATCCTATACTTGCCTTCCCTCCTGGGATCAGAGTCCTGTTCGTGTTCCCAAACTCCTTGACTTGAGTCCTAGAAACCTGCTACCTCCTTACACGTTGTCTCCCCAAAGGAGCTAAGCTCTCTTCTTTCTCCTCCCTCCCACTCAGCTGGGGTTTTGTTGCTCTAGCCAAACCTGTCAGAATTGAATGCCAGTTGCTGTCTTTTCCCTCGGACTCCTGCCATTATTCTTTCATTCATTAAACACAATTTTATTGAGCACCTACTATGTACAAGACGTAATCCAGAATTGATTTCCCTTGATTCACAAGGTAATCTTATTGAGATCTGAATTTGTCACACTCCTTTAGAAATCACTCTTTGCACTGCTGACAAGCTTACCATATGCCTTAAAACTGGGTCTTGGATTTCTATAGCTCTCATCCACTCTTGACTATAGGAACTAAAAACTTAGTGGGGGCACTGAAGAGGCAGGGGGTAAGGGTGGGCCATGGTTGGGGCCCAAACATGGGGAATGGGTTGTAGGAGACCTTTAAGCTCTCATGATTCTCTCTTAATACAGTTATCCTTTGAACTATACAGAACTTAGGGACACCACCACTATGTAGCTCCAAATCCCTGTTTAGCATATAGTCAGCCAGATGTTTGTATTCTAGGGATCCCCATCTTTGGGTTCATCCAACCAATATCTGCAGCTGGTTGAATGTGGAACCTGTGTATAGGAAAAAAATTCCCCATATAAGTTGACCCAAGAAGTTTAATCTGATGCTGTTCAAAGCTGAACTATATTCCCAAGGCCTGGCTGGGCCTAGCTCCAGGTGAGACAGTATGTGAGTGCATCTGCTGAGTGACAGTCAATGAGCCAAAGATGAAGTGAGAGAATTTATACCAAAGGGTAACATGGAATGACCTTCAGTGTCATTGTTTAATAACATTACCTTCACAAGTGGCAATCCTTTAGTTTTACAGATACCATGGCAATACTTGAATGCATTTTATCGAATTTCTACTTTATTTCTCCTCTAGCTTCCTTTCTAAAAATCACCTTTTCTGAATGACAACTCAATCAATTCAATAACATGCAATTTAACACAGTTGGACCCTATTCCCGTAGCTCCCTTCATACTTGTAATTGTCAGCTGCTTTCCTGAATAGCCTGTGTGTGTTTCGAAGCTGAGTGATTTTCATCTCCCAACTCCCAGTGTGGAATGACTGCGTGATGGACACACTCCTGACTCAAGGCTGAAAGATTCTCTCCTCATCCCCCTCTTTTTCACATGCAACTCTCGTGTGTCTCAGCCAGCGCTGCCAGCTCACGGCGCAGTTTCCATCAGTCCAGTTGTGTTAAGGAATCATCGGCTTGATCAGCTTCATTTTAGAAGCTTTCTGAGATGTGGGGTTTTTTGCTTTGTTTCCCATGCCTTTGGAATCCTGCCAAAGTAAATGAAGGTAAAACGAACATGTGTATTTTGGCTTTGTTTTCCAGGATCAGGGCAAAGTGATGGACAGGATCGTATTACTAGAAGAATTAAGGAGGAGGTAGGCTGCACACATTGGTTGATCCACAGAGCCTTGGGTAATGAACTGGAAAAAAAAATCTGCTGATTGAAAATTTGAATCATTAAAAGCCTTGAAATCAACGGTGTCTTTTAGAATTTCAATCTTCTATGATTTGCTTAGAGTCAGTGCTGCAGTGATCTGAACTGCAGGCCAAACTGTCAACCAAAATGAGGAGGGTTTACTTGTGCTGTCCACTGTTTCAGAGATTAAACACTCAAAATAACTGCAGTAATTCTTCCAGGGCACCAGAGTGGTCATCATGGCGTAGCCCTCCCTGGACTGCCATGGATTTAGAATTTACATTTCTCATTATTTGCAAATGACCCTCCAGGTTCAAAAGATATTATAATTTGTAGTTTTGTTGACGCATGAATTACAATTGTGGGCTGTATTGCTAGAGTGTAGTGGTGGATTATAAGGCTGGTGAAGAGTCTCGCACGATGTCTCCAGACACTCGAAGAAAAAGTGCTTTTCACTCATTGCATATTCATATGATGGGGGAATTATATGATATGTGGTTCTTTGTGAATTGGGGGAATTCACAATGGTCTTGGGAAGAATTATTCTGGAGTGTCAGGCTGTGCTGTAGGTATATCTTATAGTAATGACACTGGGTACAGCCATGCTTTCTGATCTATGGAGGACTTATTGGGACCTTAAGAAATAACTTACTTTGTAATCAGTATATAAAGAAAAAAAACTACTCAACAATATAGATGTTCCCACATCTATCCACACTAAAATTCATGTACTTACCTCAAAGATGATCTGTCTCATCAAGCCTCAGCCAGAAGTATCTTCTCTTCTTTTCACTTTTGCTTAGGACCCAGGTGCAAAGAGTTGAAGTCATCATCCTCAGACACTCATGATGATGTCTTCCTGTTCACAGTCTCATAAATGGTTAGTTTATTCTAGTCTCTTCCCACTTCAATCCCCCATCCCCATACTTAGTCTTTCCTTTCATGTACTGTAAACATCATACTAGTATGTTTAGAATGTCACTGAAAGGTGTGACATTTGGTGTGACATTTGGATTTACATAGAGGCATTTAAGTATATATCTTTTCTCTCTTTCCACTCAGCATAGATTTTTATAATTTATCCACAATGGTGAATGTGCATCTGCTCATTCTTTTGTTGCATCCCCTTCCTGAGCGTGTACCTACCATGTTTTGCTTACAACTCAGTTATAGAGGCTATTGTTGGCTCAGTGCTTTGCTGCCACAAACAACGGTACTATCATTTCTAACCTTGACTGACCTGCGCTCCTGCGCTGTTATTGTTGGATTGGAAGTGCAAGTTATAAGGTGATTGCACACTTCATCTCACATGGTATTGCTAACTTACTCTCCAGAATGGCTATTCTGCTATCTCTGAAGCCAGGAGTGAACTAGGTGTCCCATATCCCCACATTCTCATCCATGTAAATTAGCTTATTTTATTAATGATGTAGTCCATCTCTTCAAATATTTATTGGTCATTTGGATTTCCCCTTCTGGGGATTGTCTAGTTTTATCCTTGTGCATTTTACTACTGGGTTTCTTGTCTTTCTCATTAATTTGTTGGAGTTTCACATACATTTTAGACAGTCATCTTGTCATTTTTTTAGTTGATCAAGTCTCTTAACGTCTTTTGTTAAGGAGAATTTTTTTGGGGGGTAAATGTTTCATTTGGGAATAATTTTACATTTATAGAAAAGTTGTAAAGATACTGCTGAAAATTAGCATTTTCATCAGGCTAAACCTAATGTTAATAATTTACTTACTTTGTACACTTGTCAAAATTAAAGTGTTAACATTGGTAAGGTACTGTTAACAAAACCATAGATTTATTCAGATCTCATCAGTTTTTTCATTAATATCTGTTTACTGTTTCAGGATTCAATCCAGGATTCAAGATAGCACATTGCGTTTAGTCACCATATCTCCTTGGTCTCTTTTTGATCTGTGGCAATTTCTTGTTTTTCATGACTTCAGTTTTGAAGTCTTGGTCAAGCATTCTGTAGAATGTCTTGCAGTTTGGGTTTGTCTGATGTTTTCTTATGATTAGACTGGGCTTATGGACTTATTATTTTTTTTTTGAAGAATATCAAAGTGTGTTTCTCTCCCCTCACATTAAGATGTACATAATAGCAACATGACTTACCATGGGGATGTTAACCTCAAACACTCGGTTAAAGCGATGTCTGCCAGTTTTCTCTACCTTTTTTGTCCTTTCCATACTTTGTTGTTGGAATGCATAGCTAAGTTCAAATTCTACTCTCAAAGGGAGTAGAATTAAGTTTCACCTTTGTACGCTTCCTATTTAAAAAAATTTTGTTTGAAATGTGGTCTTTATTTCATGGCAATTATGTTTTTATTCAATCTGATAATCTCGTATATAGTGAATTCAACCCATTTACATTCAAAATGTTATATTAAGACTTATTTCTTATTTCATATCTTATTTAATATCTTATTTGATAATTTCCATTATCAGAATTTTTGTCTTACCCCATCCTTCTCATCTTCCATTTAAAACTCTCTAAGATCTTTATTTCATCTGTGCGTATTTCACGGAGTCCATTTGGATTAATATCTATTCTTTTTGGAGCACTTCCTTAACGAATGTTTTAGTGACAGATTCCATGTAAACTTTCATGGTTAATAATATCTTTATTTCAACTTCTGATTTAAATATTTTACTAAATAATTTAGTTAGCTATGAAACTCTTATTAGGTTTGAACTTATTTTCCTACACTTAGAAAATAACTGTTAAAATCTTGTGTTACTGTTGAGGACTTGGAGGTCAATTTCATTTTTGTTCTTCATAGGTGGTCTCTTTTTGTTTCCCTCTGGAAACTTTTGGAGTGTTCTCTCTGACTTTATGGATGATAATTTTACTCTAACGAGTTTAAGTGTGTTCTCTGCTCTAATTTATTTGGAAATGTGTAACGTTTTAAATTTAAAACTCAGAAAGAGAGTAGAGTTATGGTTGCCAAGACTGCAGTGTAGGTGAATGAGGCAATGGAGGTCACAGGGGGGCATAAACTTCCATTTGTAAGATTAGTAAAACCTGGGAATCCAGGGTGCATGGTGCTGATTCAGTTAACAGTGCTGTATCACATTCTTTAAAGTCGCTAACAGAGTAGATCTTAAGTGTTCTCACCCCCCAAACATTTTGTAATTATCTAAGGTGATGGATAGATTAACTATCCTTATCATGGTAATCATTTCACAATATACTCATGTACAAATTATTACGTTTTTATACCTTGAACTTACAAAATAATATGTTTATTTTATCTCAAGAAAACTAGGGAAAATTAAGGGTTTATATTTTTAATTCTTGGAGATTCTTGCTCATTTTCTTAAGTGTCTTTATGCCTCAGCTTATTTTTTCTTTTTCCATTGGTAATAGAGATTCCAGTGATATGGATGTCTGTGTCTAGCTTCTGTGTCTCTTAAATCAACTAAATACGTCATTTACAACTCTGTATATTCTCAAATACCATATATGACAATGTATCTCTAAAACATGTTAGGTATAATCACACACATACACAAACATACAACATTCTTATTGTGTGACCCTTTAATCTTATATATCATAGTTTGATCATCTTGTTGTATTTCTTTCATAGTTGTTATACTTTTCAGACAATTATTGTTTTAATTTATTATTCATTTTTCCTAAAGCTTATATTTTTCTGAGATTATTTTCTATTCCCCTGATAATGTATCTTTGGAGGAAGGAAATAAATCTGGATTTCCTTTGTGTATGTGCATGTGTGTGTGTTTGTAACTTAAGGGTGGGATGTTTCCAGTGTTATCACCACTCATTTTTATTAGTTTGGGGACTTTTAACATTAAGAATTTTATTAAGAGGTTTGGTGGTCAACAAAAGTTTTCAAGAAACAAGTGAAAAGAGATGTAGCTTCTATGGGCAAGCCCAAACCCCAGTAGCAAGAAATGATAAATGACATCTTAAAGGGTGAAGAGGGCACCCCAAAATGTACATATCAATAGATATGAGTACAAAAACTAAAATAGGTGGGGACTATCCAATGTAATTTGTCCACTAGACCTCAGCATTCTCTGAGGTCATTATAGTATAGTACTTTAAAATATATATACAATTGAGTTTAGAAAGATTTCCATAAAAATGGTTGGATTAAATAAGAGGTACGAAATTTTAAGGGGTAAGTATGAAAAATTGATTGTGTGTTTTAGCTTATTCCTTGATGATGATAAGTAAATGGGGAGCAAGACAAAGAGCAGAATGCTTGACATTATCTAAAGACTTTAAGTTAAGATAGTTTTCTATTAAAGTTGATTGTGGTTTAAAAAGACCCCTTTAAAGATATTTATTGTCCTAAAAGCGCTGAGTAATAAACCATCCGCAAGACAGTGACTTAAAAAAAATAAGCATGACTCTGTAGGCAATGTGATGGCGTTGCTGATCTGGGGCTGACCTGGGTGACTGCCTGGACCTGATTGTCCATCCAGAGTGAGCTGGCAGGTCAGCAAGGCCTGGCTCGCCTGGTGTGTCCTCATTGACATCTGGTGTTTGATTAGCTGTTATGTGAGGTATTAGGGAGATCTGACCATGTGAATCTCTTCATTCAACAGAATCTCCTTATTCTAATGGTGCCTGCATAGAAGTCCATGAGAATAAATAAAAACACCCAGGGCCTCTTGAAACCTGCCATTGGAAATGACACATGGTCACATCTAGCAAAAAAAGTTATAAGCCTAGATTCAAGGGAATGGGAATTTAGAGCCTATGTCTTGGTGGGAGCAGATGCAGAATTCTATTGCAAAGATCGAAGTCATAGCAAGGAGTGAAAAATTATGACCAATTTTTACAATTTATCTACTCCTGTCCCCCAGCATAGTAATATGCTATATTTGGGATATTCTATTTCTGAATGGAAAAATGATGATGAAATTGGCAGCTATGGAGTCAGAGACTTCTTAGTCATGAGGGAAATATCCAATGCTTGGAGATGGATTTTGGTGAAAGGAAGCTAATTGCAACTGGGATATCAGGGTAGGGGAATATTGCAAAATATTTTTTTGAAGTTTTTTTTCAAAGAATAAATTGCTGGGCAGAGATTATAATTCTTATATATCTTAGAATTAACCATCAACTTGAGCGCCAATATATCAGCAAATATTTACCAAGTAATTATGCCAGGTCAAACACTGTCACAGTGCCTGGAGGAATATAAAGAACTAGACAGTTTGCCCTCAAGATACTTTTGATCTATTAGGAAGACTTGATAGCCCCCCAAAGAGGGCAAATAATGCAAAGTAAAATGTAAAAGACATTGGAAGAGCAGTCCATAGGGATGACAACAAAGCATTTAGCTTTTAAAGGGTTTTTGAAAAATACGAATATATCTTCAATAATATAAGGAAAACCAGTGGAGAGGGAGAATCACTTTTCATAAGTAGGTCACCAAAGTATTTATATTCCAAAGAGCAAGGGATGTTTATATTAAAATTTCATCACAAATGTCACCCTACTAAGTGAATTTCCTGCAAGTTTGAAAGAATTATTGTGACTTGGAAAATAGCTTCCCACAATGTGAAAGACATGAACAGGTTTCCAAATCTTAGGCACTTGAGTCTCTCCACTTGCAAACTATTAATATCAAAAAGAACTCAACACATGTGTTGACATGAGAATTAGCTAATAGAAACCATTGCAAAACACTGTGGAAATCTTAAGTGCTGTGGAACTAGGTCAATAATGGACACTGGCTTTCCTCCAGTTGCTCCTGAAAGGGAGAAGGAGTTTGATGACAGTTGAGTGACCATTTAACCTGCTAATCAGGTGGCTGGCAGGGTGCCTGGTGATAAACGGGAGATGGAAATTTATAGAAGACAAAGATAGGGGCAGCAAGACAGCAGATACCTTGCTTCTTAACGGGCACTTTGCAGGCATTTGGGGCAGACCAGTCTTGGTTATAAGGGATACCCCAGTGTGTTGAGGAATTTGGCTCCATTGGCCCTCCTTGTACTAAATACCAGTTCACGCACTGCCACTCCCCAACTTGTGAAAAAGCAGCAACCTCAATAAGAAATGTCAACTAATTTCCAAATCCTGTATCTCTTCCCGGGTTGAAAATCAGTGAGACGGAACTAGGGACCCTTAGGAAACTATTGCTGGAGATGTTTAGAGGGAGCAGAATTCAACGAACAATTAATGGGGCAAGTGAAAGATCTAATTAGAATTACAGCAACACAACACTTTAGGATTTGAGTGGGTTCAGTCAAGTTAATCCATTCTGTAGAGGGCTGCCAGCCCATTCTGTTCAAAGGCTTGCTTTCATCACTACTGTAAAGCCTTCAATGGCTCCCTATTGCTTACAAATGTAGCACATATTCCTAGGTCTGACATTTGCCTTGCCTCCAAAACTCATTTCCAATCCCCCACCTTCCATTTTCTTATGTGAACTTTTCTGGTTCTAGTTAATAGAGCCTGACAAAAGAAACTTCAATGATCCAGAATGACCAAGATGGGAAATGAATTAATGTTGAATTAGTTTGTGACTGAAAATTGGAACAAAAAGTTTCAAATGGAGTCAACCCCAGGGCATAGTCTTTTGTTGCTCTGGTGTTTGAACTTGTTAGCAATAGCACCCCCACGTTATAGAAGTTCATTTTCTCTTTGCAGTTGCTTAACTTAAAATCATATTTCCAATGTTTTAACCAGAGTCCTCCTGCCTGGATCACAGACATTTGTCCTATAACTGAGTCTTTGTGTATGTTCCCCTGCCTCTTCCAGTTGGTCTTCTTTGTATGGTTTATCATCTCTAGGAAACTGAACTTCAGTGGTGGATTCTATAGCTCAACTACTATCTAAAACACTAATCCACTTGAGGCTTTAGGGTCTTGAAATTAAATATCTTCTTGTTAATCCTGTTGCTGTGATTTTCCCGAGATTTAATATTGTCTTAAAATCAAGGAAATCCATAAAGTCACACAGGAAAAAGTATCATATAAATACAAATACTCTTAGAATTCTGTAAATTGAAACTTGACTTTTCTTTCACGACAGAAATCTGGGACTCATTTATCTCTGTCTATTCTCCCTCCCCTTCCTACCAGTCCCCATATCCTGATGTTCTAACCACCTAAATAATTCTGAAATACCTTCATTTCTTTTGATACTATTGACAGGGCCTTAGTTCAAGCTCTGATCTATCTCTCACATGCATTATTACAAATAGTCACCAAATAGTCTCTGCTTCTAGACATCCCTTCCCCAAATCCACCCTCCCCCTAACAACATCTCACTCTACCCAAATCCTACTTTTACCATTTTGTTCTCCTGCTAGACTTTCTCAGTGTTTTCTCTTTTATCCCAGCATAATATCTAAAAGATTTCAGTCCTCTGATGGTGGGATAACTCATCTTTCTAGTCTCATTTCCAAAGCCTCTGCCTTAACCTGCATCCTCTAGTGGTGTCAGATGCCCATGATTACAAATCACACTTGCTGGTGCTTACATGCTATTTACACAATGCTTGTTTTATTTTGCTATGACTGCTCATGCTTCAAGACACATCTCCGCAGTCACCTCCTCCTGGCAGTCTTTCCTTACCCATTTGTTTGGGTTGGATGCCCCTTCTCTGTTCTCTGAAAACGTCCTGTGCATTTCTCTGACTTTGTGCTTGTCATACTTCATTGAAATGATCTGTTCCTCTGCCTGTCTTAACAATGACCTGAAAGCTAAAGTCTGTCCCTTGTACCTGCAGCCCCCACACAATGTTGGGCATAAAACTGATGTTCAGTAAATATTTCTTGAAAGGCTGAATTCAAATTTGTAAATGTTATGAGTGTGAGAAACTAAAGGAAAGTATGAAGTTGAGAAATAGCTAGCAATTTGAGATGATAGTAACAATTCAGACATTTTAGCCCAAAGACACCAGACAATTTTTATGGTTTCTCAACAAAGGATTAGACCAAAAGATTCCATTTGACTTGTGACCTCTCTCCTGCTAACTTGGGAGAACTGAAGGCAGGCCCTGAGGAAATAGGCCTAGAATACTGCTGAGCACTGAGTTAGCCTCATCAGGAGAGGGTGGTGAGCAATACTTGTTATTGCAGGCTCCAGGGAATTTGTCCTATCTTATCCTGGGGTACCACTGAGGGCTGTGTGTACATCACCTCTGCATATGGTGATTGTGATGACAAGCAGGTGTTTTGAAGAAGTTTATGGGTAAAAATGGAGCCATCTCTATCAGCGTGATCATACTGTGCTCGGGACCTTGATGATGGAAGACTTTATTCATTCCTTCTAACAGCTAACATTTATTGAGCACCTACTATGTACCTAGCAATATTCTCAATGCTTTGTGTGCATTAACTCATTCTTTACAACAACGCCACGAAACAGGCACTATTGTTTTCATTTTTTAGAGGAGGAAACCACTGCACACAAACCTGCTGCAAACCTGCATCAACTGTCATTCTGTCCTGCTGTCAAGGGCTGCCAGGGTCCTGGACAGGTGCTGCTCATACTCAGGAATTCCACATCTGCAGCTAGTCATTAGGAATGACAAGAGGGTATTGTTCTTTGAGGGCAAGTGGGGGTCCCCACTGGGTAGACCTGGGTTGCCAGAGCAGCAGAGCTGCTACCAGAGGGGACGTTTCAATGGGAGCATATGCAGGGCTCTGATCTGCGGAGGAAGAGCTGTCATTACCCACTAGACAAGACTCCCACTGCAGCCTCTAGTGTGGGCTAGAAGTTGGACAGGACTGTGGGAGGCTGGTAGAATGAAAGCACCCCACAAGATTCCTCAGAGTGGAACTTTCTGGGGTTGGAGGTGATAGTGGAATAATATAGCCATGATGGAACAGCCAAGGATCAAGATTTGTGTGGGACTCCACATGTGGACTTTAATTCTCACACCAACCCTGCAAGGCAGGTTTTATGTCTGCACAGTTTTACTGATAAGGAGACAGCCCAGGAGTTAGGGCAGAAGTAAGTCTTGGAGCTGGGATTTGAACCCAACTTGACTTGAGTCCAAGACCCAACTTTTAAACCCATATTCACTGCCTTTTTTATATATGCCTGTTTATTTTCCTTCCCATTTTTTGGATAAAATTTCTTTCTGAATTCTTGAGGGAGTGCTATGGCCCTTCTAGTGGTCCACCACACAGTGAAAATATTTTTCCAGAATCTGGGGAAGTATGAGAATCAGGATTATGACATTTACCATTAAAAAGCAGTGTAAAATTCTTATTTTTAATTCCTGGGGGTCTGGACTAAGAATTCCCTCAAATTTTTTTTTTTTTTGCTTTTTTCAACTTTTTCTAGGTTCAGGAAGCTGGCATATGAGCAAAAGCTGAGAGTAAAAGAGATCAGAGCATTCTGTGTGTGACGAGAAGGGGGTTTCATGAGGAGCTGTGGGATACAGGAGCTGGGCATGAGGGGCAGCTATGAGATCTGACAGCAGAGATCCCACAAGTTGGCAAATGTCTAGAGACTTAACTCAAAAGTCAAAGGGCATAGAGAGTTGTTGAGTCAGAGAGTGAGGAAATTGATACATATTGTATGTGAATTTTTCTGGAGTGTTATGCATGGTCAGTGGGTGGGAAAGAGTCTGAGAGTTGGGAGGTATAGCAGGAATATAGACAAGGTGATAGAAGCTGAACTCAGTAGAGTAAGAGTGAGAAACCAGGGCCGAAAGGGAGGGCGTGAAGATACTACAAAAAAAAGTAACAGGACTAGCTTGATTTGGGAACCTTTAGAGAGCACTGTGAGATGAGAAAACTAAAGCATCAAGGCAGAACTGGGGACATCAGAAATGCAAATTCAGGGGTCTCCCTGGTAGCAAAAGGGGTTAAGTCTCAGCACCATGAAGCTATTGGCAGTCACTGCAGCATGAGTTTGATCCCCGGCCAGGGAGATTTCCACATGGCACTGCAGACCTCTCCTGACTTGTCTGCTGCTCCCCTCAGCAGTGTATTTCGGTAGATCCACCTGTTCTGCTCCCCACTCGGTCTCTGGTGAATGCTCTCACCATCCTCTACCCCGCACCTCTAGCCTACATCTCTGCTCTTGTATGCATAAATTAAAAAAATAAATCTTTTAAAAAAATGCAAATTCATTTCGGGAGAAAAAGAGGCTAATTTTAAACAGTTTTAGGATTTTGGATGGGGGTGTGACTTTGGAAATGTTCTCACTGGAAAGATTATCCCTCGCCTTTCTGAACACCATCATTTGGGAGATGGGAATCTTTTACCTATGTATTCAGTATTCCTGAGGACAGAGATGAGCCTTCTGTTTCCAGTGATCACGGAGCTCCCGGATGAAACCAGTCTCAGGATAATAAGCCAGGTAATTATTTCCATCCTTCCTATGACAAAAATGGTGTCAAGGTAGGCAAAAATTCATCAGCGCCGGCTTCGCAAGTCCCCGGGGAGACTCAGGATTAAGGGCTGATTGTCAGAACCTGCCTCTGCAGCATTACGCCAGGGTTCGGTAATGACAGCTGGGGGCCGCATTCTGCCTCCAGAGAAGAGAATTGTGGAGATGGAAAACAGAAAGACATTTCCACCCTCGCATGGTCCCCCACTAAGTCTGTGTGGCTTGTCCCAATCAGTAATTAGAAACGCAGTGCAATAAATATTGAAAGAAACTTCTGTAAACATTCTAGAGGACAATGAAATTAGAAATAATAAGCAGATGGGCTTTTATTCAAAGCAAATCATGGCAGATGGACTCAGTACCTCTTTTCTCTTTTTGATAAGAGTACAAAGTTGGTGGATGAAGGGAAACTGGTATGTTTGATGTCAAATGTTTGAAGATTGTTAAAACATTTGAGTCTTCGGAGAAGTCTGATTTGCAGAATTGGCTCAGCATGCCTGGAATAGAAGCATAGACCTCAAAAAAGTTGGGTAAATGCTGCTAATTGGGCACTAGAAAGTACTGGAACATTGGGCTGGAAGGATATCCCCAAGAGGGGTTTTCCAATGGACCATAGAACTGTGGAGCCTGAAGGGACCTTCGAGATCATCAGTTCCAACTCTCATTTAAAATGAGGAAACAATCAGATGGAAACAATGACTTCACTCAACCAGCGCTAGAGCAAGGCTGACTTGACAATTAGTTCTGCAGTGTGTGCCAAGTCTCCTCTCTACTCCGGAGGTCTCTTATCCGGAAAAGGACATAAGAGTAGTCAGGTATAACTCTGCAAGGATTCTAAATACAGAGATGAAGTGATGGGACCCCGAGCAAACAAAGCTTCTGTTCAGATCATGTCCTCCAAAGAGGACGATGGTTGGGAAACAATTGGAAATTTTTATGAAAGGGGTCCCTGTGCAGCTTTCAAGCCAATTTCAATGCTGTTAATTCAACACTGCTACAAAGCAAATAATGCCTATTTTAGAGATGAGAAAACTTGGGGACATGTCATGGCTTGTCCATCTAAGTTCTAATAGCAACTCGAGTTGGGGTGCAGGAACATGTCCTCTGATTCCAGTCAGGCCCCACCTCACCCAAATTTGGCCTTTGGTAGAATTCTCACACAGGCCCAGACTTGCCTTCTGCCCTGTTACCCCTCCAGAAGGTTTCCCTCTCCCTCTGTTGTGCCCTTTCCAACTCATGCTCCAGACCTTTGACGTTCCCCAGATGCCCCGAGTTCCTAACTTTACGGTCCTGCTAGCTCAGGAATATGCAGACTCTCCAGTTTCCTGCTCATTCTTCATCAGGGCATAGTGGTCTCCTTTTTGTTCCTGCCAAACTCTGTGCTCAGCCTTTTGTTACCCTAAAAAGTATCAATTTCATATAATTTCTACCACTGGCTTTTCAGGTGATTGTTTCACCTGCAGGAAATCATCCCTAGTTTGCTCCCTAATTTAAGAAGCAAAATGTAGCTATGATGATTCATTTGCAATCCATGGTGTATTATGAGTTACAGTGAAGGGGCATGTGCAAAACCACCTAGTCAATGCCTAATATGGCGTAGATATTCAACATACATTTTTTTATTAAGAGGATTTTAAGCTGGGAAATTTCCTTGACAAACTGCTCAATAGTTCTTCTTTTCTTACGCTGAGTGATTTATTTATGGCCGCATACCTCTATATGAAGATCCCTACTCTTCCCTTTAAACACTGGTTATCAGGATCTCGTATTTTGGATGAAGAACAGTTGAAGTGAAAGATGGAATGTTAATAAATAATTTGATGGCACCTACACACGCCCCTGTGTTCACAGCGGGAACTGCAGTCTGTCTATAGTCTGAACTTGAAGTTCCTGGATTACTCTACTCCTGCCTGCTTCCCTGGGACTAGAGCTGGACTAGAGCTGAGCGGTCAGTGTTAGCCCTAGGCTATTGTGGAAGCTCTCCCTGAGAAACTAGTCTAAGGGAGGTCATTGTTGCAGAGTCCCCCTCATTTTAGGCACCTGCAGTCTCTTAAGAGAACTGAATGCTTGATACTCTCTGGCAGCAAACTTCTCGGCTTCCTGCTGCCCTGGCTTCTCCCCTCTACTGTCACTAGCGCTCCAGACAGCCAAACAGGTACAGAGAGTCAGTATATAAAGCAACAGACTCCCCAGGATCCTGGGCAAAATACCTAGGATTATATCCTGTAATCTTTACATAAAGCCAACAGGTCAAGTTAAGGAAAGAAAACTTTTTCTTTATTTCTTAAACAGTAGACATTTATTTCTCAGTTCTGGAAACTGGGCAGTCCAAAGCCAAGGTGTAAGCAGATTTGATGTCTGGTAAAGGCCCACTTCCCAGTTCATAGAGGACAGTCTTCTTGCTGGGTCATCACATGGTGGAAGGAGAAGGGGGAGTATCTGGGGTCTTTTTTTGAAAGACTGGCATGTCACATGGAAAAGTAGGATATTGGATCATTCTTTAATCCATACATGAAAAAAATTCAAAATGGATTCAAGACTTGGATGTAAGACCCGAAACCAAAAAATATACAGGAGAAAACATAGGTGATATACTCCCTGATATCAATGGCAGAGAGCTCTTTAGGGACTAGTCCCAAAGGCGAGGGAAATGTAAGCAATTGTGATGACATCAAAATACAAATATTCAAAACACAACCTACTTAATGGAGAAGATGTTTGCATATCACATGTCCAATAAGGGGTTATCATCCAAGGTACAAAAAGAACTCAATTGATTTAACAACAAACCCAGTTGAAAAATGGGCAGGATATTTGAATAGATAGTTTTCCAAAGAGGACATACAGAGGGCCAATAAATATGAAAAAAGTTCATAATCACTTTTTATTAGAGTATGCACATCAAGAATATATGAGATACTTTTTCACATTCACCTGTGAAAATGGCATACATCAAAAAGACAAGTGTTACCTTACCTAACAAGTACTGGTAAGGATGTAGAGAAAGAGGAACTCTTATACACTGTTGAAAGGAATTAAATAGATGCAGTAACTTTGGAAAGTAGTATGTATTTTTCTCAAAAAACTAAAATTAGAACTACCACATGATCCAGCAGTCCCACTTCTGTGTATCTATACAAAGAATATGAACTTACCAACTCAAAGAGGTATATGCACCACCGAGTTTATTGCAACATTATATTCAATAGGTAAGATGTGGAAGTAACCTAAGTGCCCATAGTGAGATGACTGCATAAAGAAGATATGGTATATTTATACAATGGAATACTATTCAGCTATAAGGAAAGATGACATTTTTGCCTTTTACAGCAAAATATAACTCAGGAGGATTATGCAAAGCAAAATTAGCCAGAAAAATAAAGACAAATATTGGATGATTTCATCTATATGTACAATATAAAGAAACAAAGCAGATGAATGGACAAAACTAGTGGACACTGATAAACTGAATTGATTTTCCCAAGGTGAAAAGGTTGGGGGTTGAGAGCAAGGGTGGTGGGGTATAAAGGATACTGGTGGGTATTTTGTTTTCCTTTAAAAAATAAGAATTTTTAAAAAAGATTTATTTATTTATGCATACAAGAATTGGGGTGTAGGCCAGAATTGTGTGGGGGCAGTGAGAGGATGCATCAGAGACAGAGTGGGGATCAGAACAGGTGGATCTACTGAAGTACTGCTAAGGGGAGCAGTGGGTGAGACAGGAGAGGTCTGCTGTGTCATGTGGGAAGCTCCCAGGCCGGGGATCGAACTCCTGCTGCAGTGGCTGTGGAGAGCTTCATAGTGCCGAGACTTATCCCGTTTAACCACGAGGGAGGCCCCCCAAAGTAAGAATTAAAAAAAATGATTTTGTTCCTTTCATACATACTTTCCCCCCGTATGGAGATAGTAGAGTTTTTGCAACGGGCAGTTTTTACTTTTATTTTTTAAAGAGGAGTCTTTGAGATGCAGGGGGAAATGGAAGACAGTTATTCCTTCTGCTGCTGAAAATAGTTCCTTGGTCTTCACAGGTGCAAATTTTCTTTTCCGGGTGACCCAAGGGAAGATATTGTAAATTCCAACAGGGGAGAGAAGACCACAAGGGACTCTGGTGATAGTTCACAAGTGAGTTAGTGGTGGAAATTTTACGGGGAATACACAATGATATAAAAGACATGAATAAAAAAAATAAAAAAGGAAAAAATAAAACTCTTAAACTTATTCTTTGCCTCTTTTGGGGGGTAATAACTTCAAAGCAGTTATTCTAGGAAACATCTTACTATCTGCAATGGAGCAAATATTTGTGTCTCTCCCTCCCACCCCAACCCCACCAAATTCGGTTAAAACCTTAACTCCCAAGGTGATGGTATTAAGAGACAGGGCTTTTGAGAAGTCATTCAGTCATGAAAGGGGAACCCTGATTAATGGGATGAGTGTCTTTCTAAAAGAGGCCCAAGAAAGATCTCTAATAATTTTCACCATGTGACAACACTGTAAAAAGTCAGCTATCAAGAACTAGAAAGTGGATCCACTCAAGAGATACTAGATCTGCTAGTGTCTTAATCTTGAACTTAGCCAAGATCTTGGACTAAAACTGTAAGAGAGCAATGTCTGTGGTTTGTAAGCCACCCAATTAGGGTATTTTGTTATAGCTGCCTGAATAGATTAAGGTACTATCTGATGATTGTAGGGACCCTCCCCATTTATTTACCTTACACGAGGGGGAGGGGGGCACAGGAACTAAAGAAAGGGATGGATCCCTCTTCTCATAAAATGAGCTATTACAAACAGTATTGTCTAGGAGCCTCAGGCAAGCAAGTGTCTTCACCTCTGTGCTGTAGCTGGTCTTGGGTAGTTGAATTCAGGACAGTATGATCTCTCTGGGGCAGGAGATAGAATTTGTTAATCTTTACAGGGCTTGACTCTGCCCTGCCCTGCTCATGGTGTTTGCTGGGATCCACGCCTCCCAGGTGCCTGTCCTATTATGAGATGATTTTAGTACTTTAGTAACTAAGGGCTCAATGCCACACCTGCTTCATATAGAATTCAGTTCAAAACAAGTAATATTATATCTGGGAGCTGTCAGTGTATTTATCTGGCGTATATTTCTATACAGCCACAACTGGGTATTTAAAAGTAGGCTGTGATATTTCAGTTTCCATGCTCTGTGTTTGTGTGTGTGTGTGTCTAAAAATGCATAAAGTACATCCCAAGTGCCTTTTATTCACTTAATTATCATGTCTCCTCTTAACCTTCCGAAGGCTAATAGTAAGCAAATCCTATATATTTTTTCTCTTCAATCTTTCATTGCAATCCCCAGTGGAAAGTTTTTATTTCTTTGATAGGTTTGATTAATGTCTTCAGAAAAAGAAAAGATTAGTTTTTCGAACCCTATAATTAGCATTACTGCAGAGAGAGACAGCAGCTGGAGCCCACGGAAGAACGCCTGAGACCATGGTTTCATCTGGTGCACGACCTTCATACCCCACAGCAGCCAGCAGTAATGGGGCCGCCTCGCTTGCCTTGAATCTTCAAGTCTGTCCTATTACTATCTCTGCAACTAAAGATAGAACTCCTTCTATTTTTCCCATATGGTGAGAGCGGTCTCTCCAAACACCCTGTCTATTGTCCCCAAAGCAAAAATATTCCTCACAATGTGAAATATTGCACACACACAACTTTTTCTGGCTTTCTTTTTGAAATCCCCCACCTCCTGCCACCCTCCCTCCCCCCACCCCCCAGGTTTTGCAAACTAACTCTGAAACCAACTTTTGCAGTGAAGTGAATCTGCCCAAGGGTTATTTTTTACCTTGAATAACAATAACTCTGAGCACTGCCTTTTGGTAGAGCTGTATTACTGTTATTTGGGACTGATGGACTGTCAGTCTTTTCTGCCAGAAACAGAAATGCTAATCAGGGTCTTAAGCATGTTGGGACCAGGGACTTGCACTTTTATAGTTTGCATAGGCCCACGTGGACAACGGTTTTGCTGAATCTTATTTTTATAGGTCCTTGTGGAGATAGGGCCTATAGTATATTCTGGCAATTGAGAGAATGTTGTTCTAAACGAGCTCATTGTAGTACATTTTCCACCAAATTACATTAGCATATAAAACTTGGATTATTGATTTCTTTTTCACTTGTAGTTTCTGGGCAAAAGTCCAGTTTATAGGAGCAAAGAGATACACATCCTCTAGTAGAGGGTCATTTATTTTTTCTTTATTTTAGAGACTGGTCATGCTCCAGAAATGTAGGAGTACTTTGCACTCTGATTTTCTCCATCCAACACCTCCTTTAGACGGCACTCAAGTCTTCCATGGTACAGGCCTTCCATTTCTGAACCCAAACTAGAGAGGGAGGAATGGGGTTGGGGGGATGGGGATTTGCCAAGGATAGCAGAAAACCCTGCCCTTCATTAAGCACCTCATAGGTGTCAGGCAGTGGCTGGCGCTGTATTTACATCTCCTCTGGAAGCTAATATCCTGATTTTACAAATGAGGAAACTGAGACTTTGTGAGGTGTGACTTGTTCTAGGACACTTAGAAGCAAATGCAAGATGAGTGGCTATTTGCTTTGGGAAACAATCTAACAAATCCTTTAAAGTTTAAACGAGGCGTTACATATGGCCCAACAATTCAATTCCTAAATACATATCCAAAAGAAAAGGAAACACAAAAACCTTGTACACCAATGTTCAGACCATCATCACTCATAATAGCCAAAGAAGTAGAAACTACCCAAGATCCATCAGGTATGACTAAGTAATATGGGGTCTATCCACACAATGAAATTTTATCTGATGGTAAAAAGGAATGAAGTATATCGATAAGTTGAGCCTGCATGAATCTCAGACACATTATGCTAAGTGAAAGAAGCCAGTCCAAAGGACCCCAAATTGCATGCTGCCATTTATCTGACATGTCCAGAATATGGAGAAAGCAGATTACTGGTTGCCCAAGCTAGGGGAGTGAGCTGGTGGGGGTGCGAGTGGAGAGTAAGTACTTAATGATACAGGTTTTCATAGAATTGAGTCTATGCTTGGTTCTAAATTCTAAATTGGTTTCTAAATTGATTCTGATGATTGTTCTACAACTCCATTGATATCCTAAAAACCATTGAAATGTGCTTTTATTTTTTTTTGTTTTTGTTTTAAATCTTTTTAATGTTATTTGTATCTTTTACATTTTGTATTCCCCTTGGGTAACTCACCACCAATTCACCCATGACCCATCACCATAGACCCTTGTGCCCTTTTCTACCCCATTCTGAGCCCTTATCCTCTCCCTCCCTCTCTGGGTGTCTCTCTTATATTTGGTTCCCCTATATCCCTGTTATAAGTGAAACCATTCGATATTTTTCTCTTTCTTTCTCGGTTACTTTGCTGAGCATGATTCCTTCTAGTTCCATCCATGTCGCTGCAAATTGCATGTGTTTATCATTTTTGAATGCTGAATAATATTCCATTGTGTATATGTCCCACATCTTCTTGATCCAGTTATCCATTTTTGGGCATCTTGGTTGTTTCCATACCTTAGCTATTGTAAACAGTGCCGCATGAACATACAGGTGCATGTATCCTTTTGGATTATTGTTTTTGTGTCCTTTGGGTAGATTCCCAAAAGTGGTATTGCTGGGTTGTATGGAAGCTCCATTTTTAGCAGTTTGAGGAATCACCATACAGCTTTCTATAGTGGTTGGACTAGTTTGCAATCCCACCGGCAGTGTAGAAGAGTTCCTTTTTCTCTACATCCTTTCCAGCATTTGTTGTTGCCTGTATTTTTAATGTGCACCATTCTCACTGGTGTGAGGTGGTATCTCAATGTGATTTTGACCTGCATTTCCCTGATTATGAGTGATGATGAACATGAAATGTGCTTTTAAATGGGTGAATGGTATGCTATGTGAATTATATCTAAGTAGAGTTATGAAAAATTGGTGGCTACTGTCTACTGCTCTTGTATAGAGATAATCACCACTCAGATGGGGGAGTAACCTGAGATGTTTGTAATGATAAAAACCCAAGTGTCAGCAGCAGCAGCAGCAGGAGCAGGTTGCTTTTATCAAGTATTTGCTAAATGCCTGGCACAGTGCTAACTATTTTACATGCATTATCTAACTTAATCATCACACTAACCTCATGAACTGCCGGTTACTCATACTCTCATATTCCAAGAAGAGGAAATGAAGCTGAGAGAGGCTTAGTAATTTTCTCCAGGTCATGGATCTAGTAAGCACAATAGCTGTCTCCTACTAAATTAAAACTTTGGAAACAACTGTGTATATTTGTCAACTTCCCAGCATTGTGTAGTAGTGACTGAGTTGATCTGCAGCTAGGTGGGTTGTATTTGAATCAGAATTCTGCCTCCTGGGTGCTGTGTCAATGTAAGTTGCTTAAACTCTGCATTTCTCATCCCTATAATGGGAGAATAAAATCTTATTTTTTAAAAAGATTTATTTATTTATGCTTATAAGCTGAGGTGCAGGCCAGAGGTGTGGGGCGGTGAGATGGTTCACCAGAGACAGAGTGGGGAGCAGAAGAGGCAGATCGACCGAAATACACTGCTGAGGGGAGCAGCAGGTGAGGCAGGAGAGGTCTGCTGCTCCATGTGGGAATCTCCCTGTCCAGGCACCGAACTCATGTGTGCCACAGCTGCGGACAGCTCCACAGTGCTGGCTTAACCCATTGTGCCACCAGGGAGGCCCATAGAGGATAAAATCTTAAATGAGATAATATGTGAAAAACATCTAGAACAATGCCTGGCACACAGTAAGTGCTCAATGGAGATAAACTATTCTTAAATACAGTATTGGGGGGTCCAAGCATAGATGAGTAAGACATAGATTGTGCATGCTTGCGGGGAATTCAGATGTAGACATAATGGTAAGAGGGAACCAGGCAGGCAGGAGGCTGAGCAGAAGCGCAGAGGCAGAGTGACTGGTGCTTAATTAGGGCCACTCATTCCTGTGGTCCTAGATCTTTGGTCTTTTCGATTCGGGCACAAGAATGTTCACAGCAGCAGATTTTCTTCCCTTTCCCTCAAGGTTTCAGACAAACATACAAATTATGAAATTTGGTGGGGGCGTTTCATGATGGTGTTTTTTTACTCATAGCTTGGTAAAAATTTAACACTTGAAAGGGCAGAGCAGAAAGAGTAGAAAGGTCTTTTTTTTAAAAAAATATTTATTTATTTATGTATACAAGAGCTGGGTTATAGGCCAGGGGTGTGGGGCTGGTGAGAGGATTCACCAGAGACAGAATGGGGAGCAGAACAGGTGGATCTACTGAAATACACTCTGAGGGGAGCAGCGGATGAGACAGGAGAGGTCTGCTGTGCCACGTGGGAAGCTCCATGGCCAGGGATCGAACTCGTCTGCAGTGGCGACAGATAGCTTCATAGCATTGAGACTTTAACCCCTGCACCATCAGGGAGGCCCTATTTGGGCTTTTAAATACCTAACAGTAGCTAGAGCCTTAAATTAATATAACAGAAACCTGATAAAGAGAAAAAAGTCACAAAAGGAAATGTGTGAGTTGATCATACTCTGTATGGATATTTCTTATATTCTAAGTGCACTGAAACTTAGGGATGTATTGGAGATTAGTTAATTATTGATGAGTGTGAACTGTATGATTTTTAAAGAAAATGTGCCTATGTATATGTGTCATATATAAAAGGAGGAGAGAGAGAGAGAGAGAGAGACAGAGAGAGAGAGAAAGACAGAGAGACAGAAAACTGTGTTTCCAAATGTGAAGAGGCAGCAGAAGGGAGACCAAGATAAATGAAGCTAAACAACCAACTCTATGGTGAAGGATAGAATTGAACTTTTAGTGGTGTACTTAATGTACTATATACCCATGTTGAATTTTAATGATGCACACCTGAAACTCATATAAAGTTATAATGCAATTAAACTTCAATAAAAAAAGTAAATAAATGGAGAAGCTGTTTGATGTGCACGCTTGCTTTTGTTCCCAGCAGGGTATCCAGCATGTAGTAGGCATTCAATAAATATTTGTTCTATCTGAGTAAATAGGTGGTTTTTACTCTAGTTCATTCATTGGAGATGACCTGTATGAACTTCTGATTCAGAATTTAAAGTTGCCCTCTGAAAATTCATTTAGTAAGCTACTCTGTGAGATATTCCCTTGGGGCAGTCTTCATCCATGTAAAGAAGGACCTGGAAGACTTGGAGTTGCTGTGATAGCCCACCTAGGCTGCACCTTTGAATCCTTGGGGAGCTTTTGAAACATATGACTGCCAGGCTGGACCCAGACCAAGCAAACGGGACTCTCTAGGGGCAGGGCTTGGGCAAGGGCTTTTTTTGCTTCACACACTTCCCAGGTGGTTCTAATGGGATGGAGAGATGAGAAGCACCTGGCAGAAGCATCTGTAGATGGGAAGGTAGGTCCAAGAGACCTCTCTGAACCTGGACTGAGGATACCCCAGCACAGGGACAGGGGGCACCTGAGGGTGCCGTGGAAGAAGGAGGTGAGTTTTAGCAGTTGGTACAGGCACTGAACTTTCCACCAATTTATTGTTATAATTTCAAGATTGTTTGAGACTAGGTACCAAGGGGAGGATCTGAGGGAGGACTGGGCACCGAGGAACCCTGGCACCCCAGGTCTTGTCTCTGGGTCAGCAAAAGTCTCACTTGTCTATGCAAAGGCTGCAAACTTACCTCTGAGACCCGGTAAGAGTGCTGGCTGCCCCATACGCCGGATGCTCTCTTGTTCGGCAGCAAGCCTGTGAAGATGGCCAAAGAGTGGCTAGAGAGCTGTGTCTCCAGAGAACTGGTAGAGTGTGACTGTGACCACAGGAGCACATTTTTTCTTGCCCCCAACTAAATTCCCTAGGGACACTTCACTTGTATTTTCAACAGGATGAGGACATCAGTCAGCCAAATAGCTCTGAGCTCTCCTCTGGTTAGAAACATTGCCCAGAAAAGATAACAGAAGTTTCTATGGGCAGTCTGTGTCCTTGGAGATCTTAGCTCTCCCTAGGTGAAGGATGCACTTGGGTTCCCTACTGAGTTTGGGGAGACCCAGGAAAATGCAGGTAAGGGAAGGAATTAAATATCAGTGTAGACCCGTCTCTAAAACCTGGCATTGGAACTAACACTCCTCTTTGCCTCGGGGCTGCCTGCCTGCTTCCCCCGAATTGCTCCAAGCCCCCCCACCCACCCTTCCCCTCTCCCTTCTCCTCCCTCCCAATGATTCCATCGCAACCACATGCACTTGATAGAATCTTGCACACAGCCCCATTTATTATTGACCAGCTTCTTTATCTTGGATAGTATGTCACAAGTAGTCAACACTATAGCTCTTGAATGTAGTTTCACAGATTTAAGATGAAGAAACAGAATCCATATAGTTCTGGAGTCAAGGAAGGCTGATAGCCAGCCAGTAAAAAAAAACCTAAGACCGGTGGAGAGTAGAATTTTACTCACTGGAGCCGGCTTGGACTTTAGATATGAAACGTTTGATTTATAGTTTCTATTTCACTCTGATAGAAAACTCTGCTTACCCTTATTGGAAGGTCGAATGTGCTGGGTTCTTTAGCTAAGGTAGCTGTTAAAATTTATTTCACATTCAAGGAAAGGGGCTCTTGTTATTCACCATGTTCCCATTTTAATTATGATTTTTCCTGGCATCATTTTTAACAAGAATAACCTAAGGCCTGTAAAGAGTGATTTCCCCTCATCAGTTCTTAAACCCACCCTCCCCCCTCCAACTCTGCTTTTGCCATAGCGGTACAGATGAAATGAAATGGAGAATTGAGCAATTACCTGGAGCATCTGAACAGTGTAGAGTCAGCAGTCAATTAGAATAGTTCAATTACAAAAATCCTTTTTTCTCCCTACTTTTTTGTTCCATAGAATTATCATCTTAACTCTTGCTACTCCACCTGCCCTGTGTTGAGTTTCCTTTGCTGGCATCCTTTGCCTCTGCCGACCCCACAGCCTTCTCCTTTGCAGCCTAGCCTTCATCTCCACTCTTCTCAGCGAGAGATCTCATATTCATCCTCTCCCAGTACAGTAGGCTCAGAATCAAGCACCCCTGTGTCAGCTTTGCGTTCCCACATTATTTCCCACATCCTCTTGGCCTTTCAGATTCTGTTCCTGGGCTTCTGGAACACCTCTCATTCTGAGATTCTCTTTGCACACCACTGCTCCTCAGACTCACTCACTGATGGGCCACTGCTTGTTCTTGCTAGCTTTCCTCACTGGGGACTGATGCCTGGCATCAACCCCGTGTGGGTTGATGCAGGCCCACAGATATGAGCACCCTGTCCCACAGGCCCTCTGAGGACGCCTTGGTCCCTCGCCAATTTGGACTTTATCTCTCCTCATGACTGAGTGAGGCTTGTTCGGGTCTTGAATAGAGATATCCAGTCCCATCTTTGGATCACCCACTGTCAACACATTTCCCCTTCACACTTCTCCTTGGGCATGTCTTGCTACTACACCAGCAATTTACTGATTGTAACGTTTACTTCATGTTTGCTTAATGCATATTTACTGAGTACCTACTATGTGCCAGACCCTCTGCTTGTTACTGGGGACTCAGTTCAATTATATATTTACCTCCAAGGAAAATGTACTAGTTTGCTAGGGCTGGGTAACAAAGTCTCACAACCTGGGTGATTAACAGACCTTTATTTTCTCACTGTTCTGGAGGCTGGGATTCTGAGATTGAGTTGGTGGTAGGGTTGATTCTTTCTGAGGGTTGTAAGGAGGAATCTGCTTCAGGCCCCTGTCCCAGGTTTGTCCATGTCATCTTCCATCAGCACACTTCACATCATTCCCACTATACATGTCCATGTCGAAATTTCCCCTTTTTATATTGTCTAGAGGCTGTCCCTGCTCCAGTGTGACTTCATCATATTAGACCTATGATGACCCTATTTCCAAATAAGATCATATTCTGAAGTTTTGGGGGTCAGAAATTCAATATAATTGTTTTGGGGGGACACAATTTAACCTGTAACAATACACATCATTCTATGGGGTCAGTAAAGACAGAGAGAGCAGTAACTAAGCACAAGGAATTGTATTTCTTGAGCACTTACTTTGTGCTGAATACCATTCAGTGATTTATATGCATCTACACAATCCTATAAGAAACTGAGGCCCAGGGAAGTAAACAGTCCAAATTTATTTGGGAGAGGGCAAAGGAGCAGATTGGGTGTATTTTGTAGGAACTGAAACACCCTTCTCCCACCTCCTTGCCATATCGGCTTTGCCATGAGGGAGTTCTCCAGTGTGAAGACCTCTTCCTTTACTTTCTGAGTCTGGTCATGTGGCCACCCCATTGCTCCAAGTTTTTAGTCCCTGCAGTTAGAAACTCTGCACCCACTCACCCCTAAATCCAGCTCCTCCCACTTATCTCCCTCCTCTTTATTGCCTTCACTCTGTCTTTCAAATTAATTCTCCTACTCATTGGTTAACTGTCCTCCTGATCTGTGAGACCTGTGAAGGCAGGGACCAGCTTCATCAGTATCTAGCTTCCTGCTGACCCACAGAGGCATTCCAGACAGACCTTCTGGTAAATAGATCCTGCCACAGATAAAACAAGTTTCTTCGGGACTGTCTCAGAAATGAGATGTCATTTTTTTTTAAGTGCAGATTACAAAATGACTTTAGCAACTTGTGTATTAAATATTTGAGTAAAAATGAGACTTTGAGAGCATCATCAGTGGGTGAGGCAGAGTCACCTCAGCATAGCAGTGGAGGACTCCAAAGATGTGACTCTCCAAAGTCATATTACAGTGTTTATTGATAATTATCATCCTAAGTGCAGCAAAGAATCCTTCATGGTTCCAGCAGTGTGGCCACAGGTGTCACTTCCACTTAAAGTATTGACTTCCTGCCTGGGGCCCATCAGCCTCCCACTCCTATTGCTTTGTGAGAACAGGCTGCATATTCAAGGCAAACGTGACTGAATTCATGTGTGTGCAGGGAGCGGATTCCCAGACAGACACTCTGAACCACTGAGTTAATGGAACGGGAAGGGTGGGTCTGGCAGTTGGGAGACCAGTGTGTTCTCACACTGGGTCACAGGCAGCTCACAATTTATATTGACATTGGTGTCCTCATTTGGAAAAAAAGTGGTAAATTATTCTCGTCTGACTGCCTCACAGACCATTGTTGGGTTCAATTAAGGTAATACCCCAGAACCCAAAGAACACAAAAACACCAATTTGAAAGGAAACCTGCACTCCTGTGTTTATTGCATCACTATTACAATGGTCACGATAGAGAAACAACCTAAATGCCCCAAAACAGATGAATGGATCAAGAATATATACACCATATGGTGTATATATATACCCAATGGAATACTAGTCAGCAAACAAAAAAGATAAACTCACATCATTTGTGAGCTAGAAGGGTTGATGTTAACCAAAATAAGTCAGAAAGAAAAAGATAAATACCAGAATATAAATATTTATGTGGAATACAGAAAAACCAATCAAATGATCAGACAAAGACAACCCTTGAAAGCTGACCATAGATATGAGACATCCATGAAGGGAATGGGAGGGAGCAGGGAGGGGACTGGGTGACAAAAAGTAGGGAAGAGTACAAGGGAATATGGTGATGGACGTGGGTGCTTTAGGGGTGGGAGAACTATAGTGACCACACCTGGGGAAGAAATCATGTATTGCCTAAAAATTAAATTAAAAAAAGAAATAATGCCTGGAGAAGTGCAAGTAAAGAAGAATTACCTGGGAATAACATGATAGAATAGGAGGAATAGGAGCCCTGGCCTTAGACAGACCCGGGTTCAAATTCCAATTCTACTACTTATTGACTGTGATTTTAGTTATTTAACAATCTTTGCACTTCAGTTTTGTTTTCTGTATAATGGAGAGAATCATGTCAGTCTAACATGTTTATGAGGGTTAAAGTGAATAATATTTGAAAAGCTCTTGACACTTAGTGGGTACAGCAGTAATATTTTCCCCATTCATTTACTTTGTCACTTCATCAGATAATGCCATTTTATCAGATTTCTATTGCTTCCATAACAGATTACCACAGATTGAGTGGCTTTAAACAATACAAATGTGTTATCTCATAGATCTACAAGGTCGGCAGTCCATGGGCTGGGCTGGTTCTCTGTCTCACAAGGTTGAAATCAAGGTGTTGGCAGACCATGGTGGATCTGATTTTAAGCTCGTTCAGTTGGTTGGCAGAATTGTGTTCCATGTGTTCAAGAGACTGAGGTCTCTGATTCCTTACTGGCTGGTGATGGGGTCTCAGCTGCTAGAGACCACCCACATCACTAGGCTTGTGGCCACTTACTCCATCTTCAAAGTCAGCAATGACTAGTGGCGTCCTCACAAGGCATCACTCTGACTTACTCTTCTGCCTCCTTCCTTTTTAAAGTCCTCATGGGATCATATTGGACTCACCGGGATAATCTGGGATAGTATATAGCTTTATTTGATGGTGAGTAATCTTAAATTTCTCTGCAAATCTCCTTTTGCCATGTAACTATACTGTGCAGACGTAACACTTTGACAAGCTCCATTGGCCATTCATTGTTCTTCCTACCAGGTCATATCTTGATATGCTATTGTTTCATATGTATTAATAATGTCCCCTCAAGAAATTCTAATATTCAAAGTACTTAACTCAATACAAGTCAAGGAATAAGCTCTTGACAAAAATTAGTTTCTCTGTTGCCATGAAAAAGCAGGTGACAATAAATCTTGTTTGCTCCACAAGTCCTAGCAAAACCTCCTAACTGAAGGATCCCTCTAATACTGCCCATCTCAGTTTTCTCCAGAAAGCCGTTCTGACCAGAAAGGTTTTCTAATCCCAGGCCTCGCCCATAAGGCTGGGTTTAGTATCAGTCTCCTCTGTTGCTGTGTTGCAGTACTTATCTTGTTTAATTGTTCATGCTGTAAAGGGGCTGAGACCAAAGTCCAGTATCAGGTGGTGCCCCCTGGAGGGGGTTGCTGATGAGGATAGATAGCCCCAGGGAAATGCTAAAGAGGTATTGTAGTTTGGGGTGGAGACTGATGAGAAATAAAAGGGACTGAAAAAGAAGGAAATTCAGTCACCATGATATAGAAAAGGAAACCCAGTGGCAGGACATGCAGCCGCCCATGTTTGAGAGTTTGGAAATCAGCTGCCAGAAGCTTTTGAGCCACCAGGATGGAGGTTCGGATTGAGCATTTTTGGAATCTTCAGAGAGTTTGGGGCCAGCGACTTCGGAGGCTTTGCAAGTAGCTGAGCTACGGAAACTGCTCCCGGTTTTGTTTTTACTGCAGCTGAAGAAAGAAGGCAAAGGCCTGGGACGGGGGCGGCGGGGGTGGGGGTGTGTGTTTAAAATGTGTGAGTGCAGTCAGTTGGGCAGTCTGGCCGCTGTAGTTGTTGGCCTGGTGCTGTGCTGGGGCACCACAGCAGCTCTGGGAGCATCTCTAGTTGTGTCCTGTGTCGTCTTTGTGAGTTGGAACCTGGCCTACATCTGGTTGCTGCGCATCTGCAGAGGCAGGAAGACACCATCTTGGACATGTGGCCTGTTGTTTGGAAGAGGAGCTCCACGTCAGCAGTGGTAGGAAGACTCAGCCTTTGTTGTTTCTTCTTTGGGATGTAAGGACTGGACATTGCTTTAAGTAAGTTAAACGGCCATATTTTGGCGTCAGTAACTCTTTGTTTTTCCCTGTTTGTTAAATAAATCCCATTGTTATTGTTCCCTAAGACTAAGTAGTCTTGGAATTATGCGCGTGGGTACAGAAATAAGCTAGTGACCAGGCAGTGCCCTTGACCAGTTTCAATGCCCTATGTGTCCGGAATCAATGCCTCTTTCCTTGGACTCTTCTACTATACTATGAGCTTTTTGAGGACAGAGATTTACATTTTTGGTTGTCATTTATTAGAGTGTCTGATGCATAATAGATGCTCAATAAATATAGACTGAATAAGTTAATGATGAAAAAATCTATTGCACACTTAAAAGTAATTTATCAAATGATTACTAGTTGGGTACATCCCTTAAACAACATGAATATTGAAACACTCACTCAAGAAGGGGAAATGGCCTGCATATGCATGCTGTACTTCCACAGAAGCTTCTTGAAAAATAAATATAGCTTGTAATTGTGGATTTCACAGGCCCAAATCTGATGGAGGAAGGCAGTTCTGAAATTGCTGCAGACTCTTGGTAACAATTGAGCTTGGAATTTAGTGAATGATTTTTGGCACTTTTTTCCTCTGAATGCATCAAGGGAACAAACAAACGCAATACTGAAATAAAGCCACATCAGCTTGGTTTAATTCTCATTTGCTTACTTGCTGGGACTTATTATATCTAATAGCAAATTTGGACCCTTATGTTATTTCTCTTGGAAATTCACAACTTTTGTTTTGTTCCTCCACCTTCCATGTCAAATGCTCACTTTGTACTTATTTCGTAAAATGTCCTAATGACACCACAAGAAGTTAGTAGTTAATAATCAAATAAGAGCAGTGTTCACAGAGCAGTATATTTATCCTTGCTCTATGTTTCTGTATTTTTAACTTTTGTCTATTGTGGTCTGTCAATTGCCTGCGTTGACTCCAGATCAGTCAGGAGGCCAGATTTCTCTTGCCTGGGCCAGGATCCCGTAAGAGCAGTTTTGAGCTTGGCTGGTCCTTTTGCAGTAATTGCTCCCACTCAGGGACTTTGGTCTTTTGATATTTATTTTTAGGTTCAATATAGTCTCCATTATTTTAAAGGAACAGTTTTATTATCTGCAACAAACAACCACAAATGAAAAATTGAAGCCAAATCACAGGCCTCAGGACCCAGATGAGGAATAAAGAAAAATTGTTTATAGCCATAAATGCTTTCTTCATAGTTTTCCTTCTGTTTACTGGGCTGGGGCACATTTCCTAACATCACAGACCAGTGATCAGATGTCAGATTATGTCTTGATGGCATAAATATGCTGCCCTCTACTGGGAACTGGGAATCCTAATTTCCTGTGGATTCAGGGCTCCTTTTTGGAATCACATCCAGCTTAGGTGTGAGGTTTCATTATACCTGTGAAGGATTAAATGAGGCCAGTCCTTAGTGCCTCCCTCTGGCTGACCTCCTTGCAGGGTTACTTTCAATTCACCAAGTGTTTATTGAACATCTACTGTGTGTCAGACATCATGTGGGGTTCTTGGTAGATATACAGATGCCTGAAAAACATTGGTTCCTGACTTCCAGAAACTTATGACAAGGAGATAGACTTGGTTTCCCCCAACTATCTGAAAGTACAGCAGTTATACCCAACCTCTCCTGAACCAAAAAGGTATAAAGCAAGGAAGCAATTATGATTAATTTATGTGGAAAAAATTTTGAACATTCCCAGACATCCAAAATAACTGACCAAATCATACCAAATAATACAAACATATAAATAACCCTAGAATCCAGTAAGAGCAGGAATGATCTGCTAAGACACAGCCTGTATAAAGCAGATACTGGGGAAGGAGCTTGGCAGGGTCACTCCTGCTGCTCAGGGTATTGCTGCTGCTGGAGCTGCTACTGCAAAGCCAATGGGATGATGAGATTTCACTTTTTCTGCCTTTTGTCATGAGAGCAAAAATCTTTGGATTTCTTCCAGTTGGTGGCAATAGGTAGTCATGTGGGCCTTTTGTAAAAGCAAAGTAGCTTAATGGGAACTTTCAAAAAGCAGGAGAGACCTGTACATGAATAAGTAGCTTGGAAAGCTGAATTTGTGAAGTTCTACAGTCACGTGGCCAGAGGCATGGTCAAGGATTTAGGACTTAGAACTGGACCGATTGTTGGCTCAATGCCTGACAAATGGTAGGTGTTTTGTGTGCATGACATGCATTGGGAAGTTGATCTAATTAGAGCATGGGGGGTTGGGAAGGGCTGCTCAGGGAAAGCTGTAGCCAGAACCTCATCAGCATCACCTTCTCCTATTCATATCTGAGTAGAACCAAGGTGGCGACTTGAGCTTAAGCACAGTGGGGTGGCAGCAAGATCAGGAGCAACCCTCTAATGGAGGATCCAGCAAGACCCTGTCCCTTAACAGACAGGACACAAGTCTCAGTATGGGTAGATTACCGCTCAGCTTGCTGAGTATGGAGAGTAGGCTTCAGGGACCCAGCCACACCAGCCACTCCTGTTCCTTGCTTATCCCAGAGTTGTTGCCCCAGAGTTGTCATTTTTGAGGAATTCCTCTGTAGAGTGGTTTTTTTTTTAAGATTGATTTATTTATGCATACAAGCTGGGGTGTAGGCCAGAGGTGTGGGGGAGGGGGTGAGAGGATTCACCAGAGACTGAGTGGGAAGCAGAACAGGAAGATTTACTGAAATGCACGGCTGAGGGGAGCAGCGGGTGAGGCAGGAGAGGTCTGCTGCGCCATGTGGGAAGCTCCCAGGCCCGGTATCGAACTCATGGCCACAGCGGCTCTGGATAGCTTCATAGTGCTGCAACTTAATCTGTTGCGCCTCTGCAGAGTATTTGAACAAAGAAAAGTTTTGGCTGCCATGAGGCTGACTCTATAGCAGGACCTACAAGGTCCTCCTTGACCTGGGTCCTGACTTTCACTCCTATCTTCTTTCTCAGATGATCCCTCCACTTTCCTCCTATTAATTCAAATTACTGTTAGTTCCTTCTCACCACTTTGTGTCTTTGCACTGCCTTTCCTGTTGTTTAGAACAGAAAGTTTCTACTTATCTTTTAAGATATTGCTCCAAGGCTACCTCCTTTGAAAAGTTTTCCTTGGCCTCTGTAGACAGTAAAGCATTCTTCTGACTCTTCATAGCACTTGGTCTATGTCCCATCTCTACTTTCTACAGTTCTCCAGCTAGTTTGTCTGTGTCTGTCTCCCTAGAGGTTAAATACTGTGTTCTATTAGTCATTTTAACACAATGGTCCTAACAGACTAACTGGCACATAGCTAGAATTTAATGAAATTTAAAAAAGAAAGTAGATTTGGTGAAATATTCTAAGGAAAGATTAATAGAATATTTTTCATCTTTCCTATATAAATGTGTATTAAGTCAGTTCAGTTCATTCTCCATAATCTGTTTTAGTGGACCTCAAGAATTGAAGAAGAATCCTTCTCAGAGAGTCGGGGAGAGAAGCCAAGCAGGCAAAACCATAGGTCTCTCTCTTTAGCAGACAGGAGAAGCAGACAGGTGTAAACCTTATTCACAAGTGGTATTGTGAAATGCCCCATGGAAAAGGAATCATTGTAAGAATAATTTTTGGGAAATGTTTTGGGAAATGTTGGGTACTGGTGTTTTTTTTTTTTTGTTTTTTTTTTTTAACATACAAGCTGGGGTACAGGCCAGAGGCGTGGGGTGGCGAGAGGGTTCACCAGAGACAGAGTAGGGAGCAGAACGGGCAGAGCAGAAGTACACTGCTGAGGGAAGCAGCGGGCGAGGCAGGAGAGGTCTGCCCCACCACGTGGGATTCTCCCCGGCTGGGCGTCGAACTCGTGTCGCTGCTGCCGACAGCTCCACAGCGCAGCGCTCAACCGCTGCGCCACCGGGGAGGCCAGGTATTGGTATTTTTATAGGCACTGGGGACACTGCAGTGAACAGGGTCCATCAAAGTCCCTGATTTCATGGAATTTATGTGACAGTCAATCTTATGTTTTATTCTCAATAATTTTCCTATGCAGCAGTGTTAACTATAGTCATCTTGTTGTACATTATATCCATAGTACTTCTCTATCTTATAACTGGAAGTATAGACTTTCTGACCACCTTAATCCATTGCTTATTTTGATTTTCCTTTGTTCAAGAATGCTGGCTGAGAAATGCTAGATTTCCTCTGGCTACTCCATGGACCCTGGAATTAAAGGATATGTCTATGGTGTAGCTTTGGTATATTCACAGCCTTCTTAAGTACCTGTTTGGTTTCAATAACCAATAACAGCATCTCCCAAGTAGCTTAGGTTCAAATAGTGAATTAAGAAACAAAACCAGTTTGCTTAGGATTATGTGAGTTATTCGTGATGTCACATTTGACAGCCAATGAAACACAGAGGAAAAAACCTTCAGTTTGATATTGAATTAATTTTTTATTATTATTATTTTTTGAGATTCATTTATTTACACATACAAGCAGGGGTACAGGCCAGAGGCGTGGGGTGGCGAGAGGGTTTACCAGAGACAGAGTGGGGAGCAGAACAGGCAGATCAGAAATACACTGCTGAGGGGAGCAGTGGGCGAGGCAGGAGAGGTCTGCCGCACCATGTGGGAATCTCCCCGGCTGGGTGTTGAACTCGCATTGCGCACTGCCGACAGCTCCACAGCACAGCGCTCAACCGCTATGCCACCAGGGAGGCCCTATTGAATTAATTTTTAAGAAAAAAATTAATTTGATTGAGGTAGTGAAAGTTAGTTCTATTGACAAATATTTGTTTTTCTTTCCCAATCTGTGTTATAAAAGACTGGTCCTGTGATTGACTCTGGCCAGTGCAATGTACGCAGAAATGTGTTATCTCTGGATGAAAGTCAGGGCGTGTGATTCACCACGTCTCCTTTCTCCTATCATGATGCTCTGAATGATGGAGGTTCTTTTAATTCTGTTCTTGAGGGAGTGATGTGGGTGTGAATCCCTAGCTGACTTACCACCTTTATTGTTTTACGGCACTGAGATTTAGGGTTTGTTTGTTATAAAACTCATCCTGACTAATGCCATTTTGATCTTTTAAAAGTTGAAAATACTGCATATATTTTCTGATTTCCCTATGTTCTTTGTGGAGAATTTTGAAAATGCAGAAAAGAACAAAAAACAAATCCACTGAAATTTCCTACATGGAAATAATATTTTTGTCAAACTTATTTTTGAATGGATAGAGGAAAAATCTAGGAATATGTGCACATCTATACACACGCACACACATAAATACAACTCTTTAAAAATTATGATCAATTACATATGTAATAATGCTTTTTTGCTTCATCTGTCAGATCCTTAAAATATATAAATTTGCTGGATAATATTAGTGAAAAAAGTTTTACTCTATTTTTATATTAATGTTATATAATTGATCACAAAGTAAAATGTTATTTTTGTGCACTTTCTTACTGTAGCTGACATTCCAATGAGATCTTTACACCAGTTTTTGATGGGATTACTGCTTAGGTCCCACGGGTAGATCCTAGAAGGGAAATTACCTGGTCTTGCAGTATGCATATTTTTAAGACTTTTGCTACATATTGCAAAATTGCCCAGGAGAAAGGTTGTACCAATTAACACTCCAGCAGAAAGAGATGGGTCCTCTCACCCTCTGTTGAGTCTTAGAGTTCCTTTTAATCTCTGTTAATTTGCAAGGTGAAAGAGTTACCTTGTTGTTTTGTATTTGCATTTCTTTGATTACAAGTGATGTCAAACATTTATTTCATACATTTGGGAGTCATTTGCATTTTTTCTTCTGGGAATTGTCTCAACGGATTCTCAAGCACCCCCAAACACCTAGCTGTTAGAAAGCAATGCGGGAAGCCAGCTGTGTGGTTCTGTTGCCACAGAGCCTCAACATGCTTTTTTGAAGTGTGAGAGTTGAACAGGCTTCTCTTATTCTCTCTTATCTTCCTTGTTTTGATTATTTTCTCTCCAGTCATCTCCCCCACAGGTTCCCTGAAGCCTTGGTCTCCCTCCCAGCACAGGGCAACTGTCATGGCTAAACGTGAAATTTTGGAGAGAAAGGGACACCTGGACAAAGTTAGTTTTGAGTGGAACAGCACTATTGGGGGGAAAACCCAGGAAATGTCTCCCTCGTGAAAGGCCTCCCTACCCACTGAATATTCCACAGCACAGGTGGACCACTCTCAGAATCAGCCAGAAATAACGCAGCCTGCTGGCCTGACTTTAGGCGTGAATCTACTGTCCCTGCTGATGAAACCTCAATTACTCTTCCTGGAAACATTCTGATTTATTTCACAGACATTGCATTACCCCCAATGTCTACTTGATACTGTTAAAGAAAAAAGAAAAAGAATCTAAATTTCCCCCAAAGTGAATGTTACTTTAAGGCTAGAGTGAGATAAAAGACAGATTGAAATGGAGCCAGAGGGATCTGCCCTTCACCCTCCATCTTCATTGGAGTTGGAAGCTCACACTGGTATGTCAGGCAGCAGCTGGCAGGCTCTTTTATCATCATTAATTGTCCACTGAGTTGTCACAAGGAGAGACTAGAATTCAGATTTAATTACATCTGTATCATCTCTGATAAAGTTCTGGAGATTCCGGTGGTGCAAAACAGTCTTGGGCCAGTGATATGCCAAGGATACTCTGTGAAACAGAAACAGTGTGTATCCTTTAGGGGAAAAGGTGAATTAACTGGATTCCGAGGGAAGTCCTTGTCAAGCCAAGACTGGGCAACTCTCGTGAGATGTGGTGGTGGGACCTGGGGAGGAGGGCGCTGGGAGGCCGCTGGAGGCACTGAGTTGGTTAAAAGCCCGTTGGTTTACGTGGGGCAGGTGTAGTGCCCCTTCGCAGGGACCGACCACAGACTCGCACAAGGAAATGTGCTTGCTTTTATCGACAATCGTCAGAGAGGGTGCAAAGAAATATATTTGGTTTTCGATAGAGCCATAGCATAGCACACCCATTCTCATTTCTTTAATGTAATAGGGCTCTTCAGATGAGCTCTGATTTCATTCTGGAAATACCAATGCAGCATGAGGCTTATGTGACAATGGCTTTAGCTAAAGCAAGAGCTCTAGTACAGCTTAATGGAAGTGACAAGGGCAGGTGGCTCAGGATCTGAGCGTGTCAGTGAATTAGTCTCATGAAATAAGGTAAGATGTGCTAAAAGCTGTCACCACATTTAAGACAGGGGCCCTACCGCCCAGCTTAGCTGCCCAGAGTCTCATAGCTATCTTTTATCACTCCTCAGGGACCTCCCTGTCTGCTTCTGGAAATTTGGTTCCTGAACAACATCTCAATGTTATACTCCAGAAAAAGCTTTGGCCCCTGCTCTACTTCCCTTCATTGGGGCACAGATCTTAGGCTAAAGAATGTTAACCACTTGGCATCATCATAGCTTTCACTTCCTGAAAGAAAATCTGAAACCATTTCACGAGCAATTGCTTGTGGAATTAAGTGTTTTCAAAGAATCATATAGATTGGCCATCTGGACCCTCTGCTTTTCAAAAGGATAATTTCAGTGCTACTCCCATATCTTAAGAAGAACAATTTATTTTAGGCTTTAGGCCCTCTTTTAGCATTAAAAAAAATAGTAGATCACGTAAACGGAACCTGAAAAACCTAAAAATAACAATTGTATCTGTGGGTGTGTGTTTCTATGCACCATACACAATAAATGTGTTCCAAGTATCCAGAAAAAGAAAACTCCTCTCAATCAAAAGTTTGTGGACTTTTATGTGAGACTTCTCATTCAAACCACAAAACTAATCTTTGCTCTGATTTTTATATCCAGGAATAAAACTCACAGGGGTAAGTTTGGAAAAACAAGTTAAGTCAAATTCAGTGCTTTCAGAATTTAAAACTCATGTTAATTAAGAAGAGATATGTAAGGAGATTAAAATTGAATACAAGAAGAGAGATATACTTCCCAAATCTTGCATGTGATTGTAAGTTTCTTAAAGCAAAGGCTCTGTATTTGTTCTTCTATCCAGCAATTCTAGGCACAGGGTAGATGGTCGTAAATATTAAATTTGTACTGTAAGTGTGAAGTCTTTATGGATGTGTTACCAGCTTTTATGGTTACCATGCGGCCTGGTGGGCTAGTCATGTTCTTTGAGGTGTGAGCAGGGGTAGAGGGAGTGCTAGGTGCCAAAACACTGAGTTGTGATTGAGCACCTCCCAGCGTAGGAAGCCATGAGAACTGCCGGGAAGGGCACAGAGAACAGAGACACCTGCCTGGACCCCAGGGTGGGTGTGTGTGCTGCAGAGGCTGGTAGCTAGGTGTCACTCAGGCAGGCCTCTGGGCAAGGGAAGAGCATGTAACCACGGGAGCAGGGGGGAAGCTGGGCACTTTTGTTTGCCTCCAACTGTCTTTCCAAGTCTGCTTTATGGCACTGATTTCTTTCTCTATCCCCCAAATGAAACAGACATGCCCTGTGACCCTTCTGTCCAAGCCAGAGTGACACAAATTGTTGTCCTTTCCCTTCAAATCATCTTAGAATGGTAATGGTAATGAATATGTCTGGTTCTGTGATATTGTTAAAACACTAATGCTGTTTCAGAAGAAACATTTCTCCCTGTTCAGGATTATTCTGGGCGGGACGCTTCTCCTGGGCAAGAGGCTGTGCTCAGGGCCAGGGAGCGTTTTCAGGCACGCACGCTTCCCTCCTCATTTGGTGCTTCTTGCCCTCCTTCAACACTGTGCTGATTCTTGGGTCCTGACCAGGGAAAGGCGCCTCCAGTTTACTCAGCTCGGTCCCAGTTGCTTGTTTCCTGAGTCTAGTTATTGATTGTTCCCCTTTGTATCGGGGTTCTCCAAAGAAACAGTCAAGAGAACATCTTTATATATATGTATCTTATATGTACGTACATATAATTGACTCATGCAATTGTTGAGTCCGGCAAATCTGCAATTTATAAGATGGGCTGGAGGCTAGAATATTAGGCAATGCTTTTTATGCCATAAACTGGTTGGTTGAAGCAATGTTGAAACAACATTGATTTGCTCTGTGGTATAATCTTGTAGGAGGATTCCTTCTTCTCTGGGGAACCTTGGTTTTTGTCCTTAGGACTTAAAAAAAAAGACAAACAATAGGCAACTATAAATTGGAGACATTCAGCTGGGGAGGGGGGCCAGAGAGGGATTAAAACAGGAGTGGAAAGAGCACAAGAGACAATGGTGATGGCTTACAGGTGGTGGGAATTTTAGGGGAATTACACCAGAGAGGAGAAAGCAAACTGTACAAAAATGAATGATGATGTAAAAAATATATATAGAAATAAAAAAAAGAAAGAAGGCAAAAAAAAGGCTTGCAACTGTTTAGGCGAGGCCCACCACATCACTGACAGTAATCTCCTTTACTTTGTCAGATGACTGTAAATAATAGTAACATCTACAAAAGGCCTTCACGCAACATCCAGGCAAGTATTTGACCAAATAACTGGGTCCCACAGCTTAGCCAAGCTGACACATAAAGTGAACAACCACACCTTTTGACTCTCAGAAATCTCTCTGTAGGTGAAGCATTTTATATGGTCACCTCAGCAGAGGCAGTGGAGAGGACATTAAAAAAGCAGGAAAATTCTCAAACAATGGATGCTTCAGGTAACCCTGCACTGGCCACTCTTGGGTTTGGCTGACATGGAAACCTAACTCTTGCTGTTAGGGACACTTTTTGGTTTCTTTGGGGGATGTTATCTTCCCTCCCCCAACACAAGGGATCTCTGCCTTTACTTCCCCACGGGGCACTGGCACCTCTGTTCCAGTGGCCTCCAGACTTGGCCCCCATGCCATACATTCTCTTGCCCTGTGCATCAAACCATCCAGGAAGGCTCCACCTCATCTTTTAGATTTTAAGTGGGCACTGGATATGCGCACAAGAATTACATTTTCAGCCCTCTCAGGAGTTCTTTTGAAATGTCTTCCTATAGATGTAAGATGAGGGCGAGATCCCCATTCCACACACATACTTTGGTGGGGAGAAGATCAGCATCTAGACACGCCTATATGTATTTATTATTTATGTGACATGCACACATGCTTGAATTGTCTCTTAGTCTTTCAACCTTACACCCTTGGTGTGAGTGAGGGGAGTAGAGGTTAAACAGCTTTTGTTCACCTCTGAAATTTTGCACCATGGCAAAGTGATATCTATATCTAAGTTTCATGGTTTAGCCTAAAGTTCCATTTGACATTCTTACAGACACACACAAACATATATCTTGGTGTACATTTATCTATAAATGTCATCAGTCACAGAACTAGTAACAAAGAAAGTGGACTGAGGGTTGCCTCACACTGCCAGTCTTTGTTTTCTCTTTAACATTGTCCAGTATATTTATTATGACCTCATTTTACCTGCAGAAGAGTATGGTGTGTGATGTGTGTGTGGTGTGCTGTGTGTGTGGGGTGTGTGTGATGTAGGGTGTGTGTGTGTGTTTTATGTGTAGGTGTGCTCAGTGTGGTGTGTGTATGTGTGTGGTACATGTAGTGTGGTAGTGTGTGTGGTATGTGCACTTGTATGCGTGGTGTGTGTGTATGGCGTGCTGTGTGTGGATGTGTGTGTGTGGTGTGTGTAGGTGTGCACAGTGTGGTGTATGTATGTGTGTGGTACATGTAGTGTGGTAGTATGTGACATGTGCATTTGTATGTGTGGTGTGTGGTATGTGTGTGTACATGTGTATGGCGTGCTGTGTGAGGATGTGTGTGGATGTGTGTGTGTGTGGTATGTGTGTGCTTAGTGGTGTGGTGTGTGGTATGTGTACTGGTGTGTGTGTGATATTGCTAGGTGAGGGGTTAGTCTGGACCCTAAGCTCCTCTGAATTCACACTGGGAGCTCTGCTTGACAGTCTGTCTGGATGCTCTTTAAACTATACCATAGGATAAATGCCACTGTTGGCATCACAGTTTGCTACAAAGCATTTAAAATAAGGCCCTAGGCAATTAGGACATCAAATAATCCTATTGCTCTTATAATACCTAAATATTGAATATATGAAAGGTAAGCAGGCCTGGATTTGTGATGCAAAGAAAGTATCCTTTTAAGTCATTAAGGAGGGTGAGGAACCCTAAGCTTTTGAAAAATAGTTGGGAAAGTCTGAAGAATTCAGAACTCAAAAGAACCTGGTTACATTCATAAATATGTAAAGTTTCGAGTAATAAAGTAAGGGCCAATTCAGAGGATCATTTAGGAAGGTGACCAGAGCATAATTAAGGTACTGACTTCATAGGCAATTTGGAATTCTGTCTCTAAGAAGATGGTTACTATGAGATATTCAGAAAACCAAGAGAGAATGAGCGTACAAACTGCACTGAAGAAGAAAATAAGCTGAGGTTAAGAGAGCAGATGCTGGAGAGAAAGAGTGGATGCAAGTTCCATCTAAATAATTTATGATGGCGAGGCCCCCTTAGGAAACGTGTAGAACTTTTCCTCACCTGTGAATTGATCCCTCTATCATAGAGTGTTTGTGAGTATGCTTTCAGTGTTTTGGGGACCCTGGACTTGCTCAGAAAATTTATTATTGTTGTTGTTGTTATTATTATCATTATTTCTAGATTTTTTCCCCTAAAAGCAACAAAAGTCTGATACAAAGATGAATGTTTCCAGTAAAGAGTTAATAAGATAAAACCTGTAGATTCAAGCTATTGTTATTAACAGAGACCAGCTTGGATTTTATATTGATTGGATTTCACTATTTATTTATTTATTTATTTATTTTTAATATATATTTTTATTGTTATTTATGTCTTTTACATTTTGTATTCCCCTTGGGTAGCCCACCCAATTCACCCGTGATCCATCTCCATGGTCCCTTGTGTTCTTTTCTATTCCATTTTGTGCGCTTTTCCTTCCCTCCCTCCGGCTCCT